>JAPMOB010226354.1:0-45834 GCA_029875015.1 Lepomis gibbosus
ATATATACCTCCTCTGACAATGTAAACGTCTGTTTCAGCCCCAATAAAGTGTCCTGTTCTATGACTTGTTTGACTGCAACCACCAATGGGCGCATTCTTTCCCAAAGATGTGCTCTTGAAATCCTCCAAGGACTTAATTATTATGATCTAGATATCATGTGCAAAATCACACAATACAAAGAAATATGTATATAATATATTGTTTGTTGTTCATCAGGTACCCTTAAAATAACAGATGTACACTCAGTTTCAAAAAATGGTGGTAGCAGCAGGAGAATATGGCAATATGGATTGAATGAATGATGGGGCTGCTCTCTTGTTGCTCTTGGAACCATCATGGAAATTGACAATTTCAAACATTCAGTCAACCCTGCTGAGAAATATCCCAGTTTCTGCACTTTTCAAATTTGTTGTTTTCCTTAAAGCTAGAAAACCATAATTAATCAAATTTAGGTTTGCAGGCAGACCGGCCACATGAATACAGTGTTGACGACAAGCAGCAGCAATCTGTAGTTCAGGACATAAATGCAAAATAAGTGGAATATTAAGACCAATGCCAAATTACAATTCAAATAAAGTGAAGTTCTAGGTAAGAGAAAGTGCAGGTGTGCAGTCTCTGGTTATTCTCTATGTAAACTCTCTTAACTCTGGTCCCAGTCGAAACCCAACAGGACACACAGTCAGATTTCTCTTCAGTATACCTGCAGCTGGTCTTCTCTTCCCAGAAGGACTTCACTGCTGTGATTCCACAGCATGTGCTATAGAGTACCAACCTCCACACAGTTGCAAGTATTGATCTTGAGTTTTGATCCATTTTAAGTCTTGGGTGTGTGATATTTACCTTATACGGTATTTTCATCTCTAAGATGTCATTCTAACAGTTAGAGTGAGTCTGCAGCTGCAGATGTAGTGGAGTGGATAGGCAGCATAGCTTGAAGTAGTTTATCCAACACAAGTAAGCATCTAGCAATAGTATAATTCTCCATGTTTAAAATCTGTGAGTTTTGTGATGTTGCGATGCTGCCACAGTCTCTCATGCATCATGTAACCAACCAGTTGCTGAGAAAGTGATCTGATGTGTTTCCCCAGTCTGTTTGTTTTGATCTCACTCCTCTCTCCCCATGCTCCCTGTATGTGACCTTTCCCCCAGCCCCACCCAAAGCCACGTACATTTTCTTTGGGGACAAAAGCATGTCCCCGAATCCCGCTGACTCTGTGGTAGTGGTCCGGTCCCAGGGCCGCGCCACACTGAGTCCCCTCGGAGGCCCATGTCCTGAAGGCAGCAGCATCAAAGGCATGCCGAGTGAGGGGGCCAAGTAGAACCAGGTTTAACCCTCCCGTGCCCTTTGCATCACAATGTGTGGGTACGTTCCCACTCTTTAACCCTCACTTTCCTCGTGATATGCGTATATCAATGAAGGTCCCCCCTCCCTAATGACCTCACTTGTCCCTCCCATTGCTGCCTGACATACGCTCTGAGCTACCTGACTCTCAATATGGAGTTAATTTTATCTTACCAATCTGACGTTTTAGACCTTGTCAATTTGATTTTGTAGTTAGCAATGGATCTGAAATTGTGAGTGATCAAACTGTCTGCATAATGGTGATGTCAAAAATCAACCCAGTTTGCTGCGAGCACACAGTTAAATAATCCATCCTAATCTTTCTGTAGCTACCAGCTGATTTGAATGTTCTCTTTTATTATTATTGTGAAAACCAGACATTTTCCATAGTCTGTATTATTAGGTGTGTTAATCCTTCAGTAAGAAATGCACTGAATGCTGATAGTTGGTCCCAAATTTCCCTTCTTAAGACCAATTTTGTTTCCATATTAAACAAATCATACAATGCCGATCCGTCCAGGAAAATGAGATTATGACCTATCATAAAGTTATTTTGTCAAGCATCACTCATGCTAGATGACATTGATCGTTGGAATTAGATGGACCAAACTTTTCTGCGGGAGCTTATAGTCCCACCAGCCATATTACTCCATCCATAAAGATGTCAAGGCATCACAAATCCCTTTATCTCACCGCAATTTCCACTAAGATGGCGATTATCCGTGCAGGGCGAGACATATTATGCAACAGAGTAATAGACTTGCCATTCAAAGTTAATGGGATTATATTTCAGTCTGCGCCGCTCTGACATGTCTATAAACAGGGCTTTGCTGAGGGAAACACTTTTTTTGCAGTCTAGATTTTGTAAGACACAATGGCTCTACATTCAGGAAGTGTGGTTAATCTATTTAGACGCATTTCCAATCGCTCACTATAGCTCCCATGGTAATTCAAATAGTTCTGCTGAAGTGAGGTTTCGGGAACGACAAAAAGTCTTGCACCATAAATAAACAACAAACACAACAGTGTTCACTGAAAGTGTTGCACAAGTTCTAAGCCAGTGAAATGACACTGAAGGCATCCTTTCTGGCCAGTTTAACATAACAACATTGAATGTATTATCATGAGTTTACTTTTCAGCGGCAGAGCAGAAGGCTATTGTTTCAAAGGGACGATAGACTTAGTTAACTCAAATGGGAGGAGGAGAAGTGGAGGGCAAAGGGTACACTCTTACATGAGTTTCCTCTTTCTCTGATGCCCAATAAAATTGTGAAAGGACTGAAAGTGAATGGCAGGGATGGGGTCACTGAGAGACACAATAGTAACTGAGGAGAGAGGAAATCTAATCAGTTTGGAGATGCTAATTTTATGGAGCACCAATTAAGGAGAGTTTTTTATAACACTTTTTTGAGAAAACAAAACAGAAGAGCTGTCCTTTCTTGGTTTGGGGGGGGGCTTGGCTGAGTGGCCCCAGTGAAATGCCCCCCTTCTCTTTGCATCAGCCTCAGCAGCATTGAGCCCAGGCTCTAATAGGATGGCACCTCCTTTATGCCTGCCCTCACCCACATTGGGGAAATGAGGCAGTGTCTGTTTGTTGTTCTGGAAGGCTGTGTGTCCCGTTTATCACTGTCAGAGCACAGAAACACACACAGAAAGAGGAGGATGGGGAAGGGAGGGGAGTGGCTCTGCTGTCCAATCTGTCCTGCTTTGGGCTTTACGACTACGGGCCCCACGTGGCGAGTACCCCACCCTGGACCCATACATCTCCATCTCTGCCTTTCGGGTACCGACAGCCTTTGTATCGGCTCACTCCGGCTGCCAAGATATGTGTCTACGCTGCTAACGGGGGCCCGGGTAGAGCTCCTAACTAGACAATGACGGGAGATCCAAGAACGCCAATGTTTAACCAGTGAGCGGCCCACTCACGCCCCTGCCTGGCCCCATAGCCCCCTGTGCCTTTGTGGGCTCAGGGTTAATCTTTTAAAGGCCGGAGCTGAGGATCACCCCCTCCTGCCCACTGTCCCTCAAATATACTGCCACACAGTCACTAGAGCTGTACTTTTACGGGACTTTTTGTTTAAGTGCTGCGTACTCCTGCCTTTAATTTTACAGCGCTTCATTACTCTCGGATCCTTAAATCTTTTTTAGGAATTAACACATCATGAATAATAGACTACTTGCAAAATGAAGCACAGTGAAAACTTAAAAGGATGCTTTGTACTCTTCAGTGCTAGTGCATAAATAAAATCATTAATTAATGGTAGCTGAAAATAAAGTCTGTAGTACATAACAGAGTATGAAACTTAACATGGACAGAATCACAACCAACAACAGCTGCAACAGGTGGATAATCATCTGATATCCTGAAGTGCTCTGTTCCATTTCTTCTCCTTTCCTCCACTGCCCCACTTACCATCTTCATGCACACGGGACAAATGCACCACTTGGTTCTCTCTTTCATTGCTTCTTCTCTGTATCGAGTATTTACGGGCCCTCGTAAACATGTATTGATATTTAATGCTGCACTCAGCAGGGCAGGGTCTGTTGGGCCAAACTTAGAGGCCTGAAACAGGAAAAGTGAGACAAAGAATGATATCAATAACAAAGGTGCTATAAACCTACACTGGGCCCTCATGCCACAGAGAGGCCACACAGCCATGAGACAGCGGCCTGGTGTAGTGTCTGAGCAACAGGGTTGTTGTTCTTTGCTCTGAGGGGACAAATGAGTACTTTCCTTGTCTCAAAAAAACATGAGGTCATTTGGTGGTTTGCTATCTCTTTTTATGAAGATCTGGTAACATGTCTGTATATCATCATGACTGCTGATCAGGTCTTGAATTTCAGTATTGAAAGTGTCACTGGGGCCTGTCCGTAGTCAAATCAGTACACCACCTCATTCAGATGTTTTAATGATGTACTATACTAAAGCAGTGAGGTAAAACCATTACCATGTTTGCTAGTTATTAAACATAACATTCTAATATGCTACTTTGACGAAACACATTACTGCAGTAATGGTATTTCTGGTCAGTAATTCTTGTGTATTTATATTTATTTGTATTTTTTTAAATGTCGTTCTAATGCACTTCTTCGCCTTCTGCAAAGCACTTTGAATTACCTCTGTGTTTGGTGCTATACAAATAAACTCCACTTGCCTTAAGTTCCAGTCTTTAGTTCCGATTGGCCAATTAATCTACAGCACAGTGATTGCATAGCATTTTTGTATATTAACGTGCAACCTAGAAATCACAACAGTTCACTTAGCAGCCACAATTTTTTTTTAAAGTAATAAAAGGGTGACAAATAATTATACCAGTAAACTGTATAACTGCATAGCTGTTCACACAGTGCTCTACAGAGCATCAGCAAACAAATAAATAACAACACAATTAACATCCAGACAGCAGTGTAATTACAATGAGCACAATAACAAATAAAGAAGCTAATAGGACATACAGCACTAATAATTCATAACTCCAAGATAACAAAATATATTAAAAAGAGTTAGTGATTACCAGAACTGTTCCTCCTGCTCATGATGGCCATTCCCAGTGGATGGGTAGAAACACAACATGAGAATATTGCACTAAAAACAAAGTATTTGGCATCAGGTTTCTGAAGACT
Organism: Lepomis gibbosus; assembly: GCA_029875015.1. Lineage (NCBI taxonomy): Eukaryota > Metazoa > Chordata > Actinopteri > Centrarchiformes > Centrarchidae > Lepomis > Lepomis gibbosus. Next base: position 4,968 of record JAPMOB010226354.1, read on the forward strand.
CCCTGAGCTTTAAATACATTTTAGCACAGAATGAGGACTGTGGATTTTGTCCTAAATCACTTACATTGGAAAGCGATCTCTTCATGGCACGCATCGAGAGGAAGAACAATGACTCTTTCACTGCACATACGGACATGCGAGCACTGCTTTATTATAACTGCATATGTGAACAGTTATCTCTGCTTGACTTTATTCAGTCATCACTGATTGAAAAGTGTATTGAAAAGTGTATTGAAAATAGACCTTTTTTCATGACAGACATTCATTCTGACACGGTAAGAAAACACAGGTGTAACAGATCACTTCAATAATGGTTGTATTTACTAGTTTCGGCATAGCGCATGCTAACTCAGTAGCATAAAGGGATATAATGGAATAATAATAATGTAATGGAGCAATATTTGACATTATTAATTACAGATGTGCTTTTCCTTCCATGGCAAGTGAAAATGTCTACTGGGCCTCTCGTGGCAGCTGTTCACATCTTCTTTGAAAGTGACTCTTTGCTCAGTTAAAATCCCTGTTGAACAAAGGCTGTCATGTTTAACGAAAGAGTTTTTGAAAAGTATCAAGACTGACATGATTTCAGTAACAATGATGTCGGACCAGCATATGAAACATATTTATTCAGTGACATCAGTGTGACACCGACCTCATATGATGGAGATGGGTCAAGAGGTCTTCTCTCGACCTAATAATAAACAACAGGAGGTCTATAAACCACAGGGTTGTGGCCTCGTTTTTATCAGCAAAGCAGAGAGGAGCAACACATCCACTCTGAGTTTGCGCTTCGTATTTTTTGTTTGTGCATGTGTTTTCCCTTCATCCCTCAGCCCTGCGGGACACAGTTACCGATCTGCAGTAGACACTGTCCATGTTTTGGCCATGTTGGACACTGGATGATAATGTGCCACAGGAGCAGATCTCCTCATCAGTATTCAGATCCAGCCATATGTGAATTAAGGTTTAATGTGCGTCCATAATCGCCCACCTGAGCCCCTTGGGTGACTCGTGGAGTGAATGTGTGTGTGTGTGTGTGTGTGTGTGTGTGTGTGTGTGTGTGTGGGGGGGGGTGCTGTGAAAAAAAGAAAATAGCATGGGATAAAGAGAGCAAAAGAGCAAGACAGCAACAGATAGATGAAGAGAAGAAATTGACTGACTGGAGGCATAACGTGAATTTTAAGTGGATGATCTCAAATTCAGTTTTTGCACTGAAGCAGCAGCCCAATTAGATACACAGAGATACAAGAAGACACAAGATACAAACATTATAAAAACACAAAATCACAGCAATAAAGCTCCGTAAACCATACTTTCACAGTTTGCTAATGTCCAGACATGGCGTGTGCCCATTGAGCTAAATTGCAGCTATTCATTTCACTACATCAAGCTAAAAGCCAAAGAAGTCAATTGTGTGTCACTAACTAGTCTGATTCCTTCAAAAGGCCGTTACTTACAGAACAGACACGCTTGATTCAATGGGCCTGTAGAGGCTGTGTAGTAACCAAACACATGTGGGTGCACACACACTCTCACTAACCATTGATCAGGTCGTCAATCACGGGCCAATGAGGATAGCCAGTGGCCACCAACACTCAGGTTATTGTACGCGGTGACCCCAGGGTCAGCGGTAAGTAGCTGAGGACTGAGCCCCACACAAAAGGAAAGCATCATGTACCATCCACATACAGTGGCGTTGCCGGCGGCACTCTTATAAATAGACACATGGCAGGCCTATCCACAGATGGGACAGGGACAAGGGCGGGGGGGCGAGGCTGTGTGTGCGTAAATGTGTTGCCGTGGTGAAGGAGCACATGCGGAGGTAACAGACTGAAACAATGGTATGGTGCTGATGAAAGGCGGGAGTCGTGCCTGGGCTTCGGGGGGGCAGATTATTGGGCGAGCAGGTCCCCTGTTTTGTCAGACTGGAAAACACAGAGGCGAGGGGGATGGAGGAGACGGGACGGGACGGGGAGCGGGGAGGGGGAGGAGGTGGGGGTACTGAGTGGCAGAAGTCTGCAGACCGCCGACACAAAAAGCCACCCCCATGCACCAGTGAGTGGCCAACTGTTCAAAAGTGTGACCAGCACAATGCTGAACAGATACACTTTGTGTGTGTGTGTGTCTGTGTGTGTGTCTGTGTGTGTGTCATGTAGAAGTGTAGAGGTGTGTGCATCTGGATGGGCTTGAAGGCATGTGTGTGATGTTTTGATTGATTAGAATTTGCCAAGTAACAGTTGTTGACTGTCTTCCTAATCTGCCACGACTATATAGACTCATACACTTATCAACCTGTAATTGCCTTTATTTGTAATTATCTAAATCCATATCATTGTACTGTTGATTCATTAAACAAGCCAGATGGCATCAGTTTAAAGGGTCAGTTTACCCAAATATCCACGGTATGTAACTTTCTGCTCACAGTCCCACAATGCAAAGTGACACATTGTGTAGATGCAAAAAGTACAGTTGTGCAACAGTGGTGACGTATATAGAAGCGTCCAAATTTTTAATTTATATATTGTATAGTGGGCCCTGCGATGGACTGGCGACCTGTCCCGGGTGTACCCCCCCCTTTTGCCCAAAGTCAGCTGGGATAGGCTCCAGCCCCCCCGCGACCCTGTACGTAGGATAAGCAGTGGACGATGGATGGATGGATATTGTATAGAGAGTAGTGAATTAGTGCACAAGGCAGTGCGTGTTTCTTCTTGGACATTTGCTTACTTTAGAACTCTTAAAGTAAGGCTCTATACTTTTGTTTAACAAGAGTCATAAAGTCAGAAATGATGTTTGTTTTACAACAATATCTAACTAAAGTTTGCTAATGTAAGCTAACCTTAGCCATAATAATCTCCTGGTCCTTCCAGACAGAGTTAGGCTGTAGCAGTGATGTAGTGAAGTGAGTAGGATGCATTTTATTGCTTATGAAATCAGTTTTTTATTTCTAAGAAGATTCAAGATTGAAGATTTCTTTTATTCCCATTTGTTCATGTACCTTTATGCATAACAAGTTCCCCTAAGGTGCCAGTGATTCATACAATAACATATCAATAATAACAACAATATGTTTAATGTGTTCTTTTTTCATTTGTTGCATAGTCTCACTTTAAGATGTGAATCTTTCTCAGTTAGTAGTGACAGTCTTCAGGAGGCTGCCATCATTTGGGTCCCGGCAGCCAGAAGGCCAACATCTGGACCTGGGTCCTACACCTCCTGATGACGGCTTGCTCGGCAACCGGTTCTGCTCTTTCCCCTTTCATTCTTTCCCCCTCTCGCCTGTCTTTCCTCCCTCAGCGTCCCCCCGGGGTAATTGTGGGGTAATTTATGAAGTTTTAGCAGCATGGAGCAGGCCAGTGTATGGGACAGCCTGCTGACCGAGCCCCATTCAGCTCCAGAGGAGAAGGCCTGGACTCCTTTTATCCTACCTATAATCAGCAGCTCTCCCTGATCCACTCGCCCTGCAGCCCTCCACAGCATGCGACCCTGCGTGGCCGCTTAAAGATGAAGGGGAAAGTTATTGGACTCTTTAGAGACTCATAAACATCCTAGGGGATTTTCATAGAGCCTTTGTGTCTTTTTGTTATGGCAGAGATAATGCAATTGTTTCAGGCAGTGTAAATGAATAAATCACAGAGCAGTTTGTCCCAGCAGTGAGAGATAACAAAGGGCAGCACTCCCAGTTCTCAGAAACACTTGTCGGCCCGTTCAGACACTTTGTGAAACAGTTTTATATCTCTTTCCTCAGACATTGGTACTAGAAGGAAATGTTTAGATCCATAGATGAAGCAAACCCAAACCAATTCCACATATCTGCTCCCGCTGATCACTCCTCCTGCTATGATCTTGATCTCAAAGCCTTGATATCCAAGCGACATTGATAAAAATGGTGGTAAACAAAGGCTGCTGTGCGTCCTCTGTGGGGTTTGCTCCCGAACACATGCCCAGATTAAAGCCCAGTGTGTGTGTACAGAAGATCTAGCCACTGATCCAGTTAAACAATGACCAGCGGAGAGTGAAGGAAGCCTTATGGTACACAAAACAGGTTTGCTCTTCAGCTTAGCGCTTTATTGAGCCATGATAGGCCCTAATCTAGCCTGATCCTCTGTCGCTACAAGCATATGCCTATGATAATGCCCTCATTTTCTGGTCACCTGAGCACTTTCATTGGAGTGCACCCAGTGAGGCAGCAGAAAGGGGGTTTCTAAAGCCTAAAAAAAGTCTGTCAGAGACCTCTTGAATTGGATGAAGGTCCTGAAAGGTGACATCCAGAGAAGAAAGTCAAACACTCTGATGCAGGGTTAAAAATTGAAGGATTATGTGGAAACATGGAGGGTGGCTACGCTTTCATTTGTAAAATACAAAGCTCAGAGATCCTTGTATCTCTCTGTGTGGCCCGTTGCCTCTGCAAACACATGAATAAGAATGAGAATAAGCAGGAGAAAGCGATTCATCTGGCTCATACATATAATAATGGAGTAAGAGAAGGACTAGTTACACTCCTTTAATTCAGCTAGAGCCTCTAACAACGATCCATGTATTCTTAGTTATTGTACTTTTATATACACAACTGCTCATAGCTGTTTCTTATTGATGTGCTATACCCCCAGTGGGTTGATATGAGTCAATCACTCTAATAATTTAATGAGCTACTCTTTAATGAGTAGCTTTGTCTCATTTTTTCTTAATTTATATATAATTTATTGAGACCATTAAAGAGACATTATTGATCATTTTCTAAGCTTTGTAGCTTTGTGCGTAGAACACGGTGGCTGAAAAGCAGCCATTAAAAGGTCTGAAAGAATGGAAAAGAATGAAATCCGGATCATTGTGTCCAACATTGTTAATTAGGACCTGGCTCCAATTAGCAGAGAGTCCAGCCGCCATGTTGGCTCTGAGCCTAACGATGGGAAAATCCATATGCTCCAAATAAATGGCCAGTGTTGGCTCTCAAGGTTCCCCAATTATAATATCACTAAATGTTGGCTGAGCCAAAGCACCCTGCCGGGCCCCCTGATGGAGCTGTGGTGGGGGGTCTTGAGGGCCCCAGTCCTAACTTTCTGTGGGTCCACGTGTGTCAGTGAAAGGATCTCTTACTTTGAGAAGACACACACAGCTGGTGAGCTTCAACGCAAGTCTACCAAAATTAAAATACGCAAACCCCACCTTGTTTATTATATTTTTTTGGAAATGATTCATTGTTTAACAACAACTAAACAAACTTGATCCACATATAGGTAAAAAAAATACAAATGAGAGGAGTGATTTTATTTTATTAATTTATTTTATATTATTTTCTCAAAGTAGAATTCAATTGAGAACAATTGAAAATTTAGTTAATGGATGGATATGTTAAGGTCAAATGCACATTGTATTTACATTAAAAAGTATGTATTTGCAGACATTCGATTTCTTTTGCAATTTCTGAATCGGCAAGAAAATATGTTTGTAAATAGTATTTCTTTAGAAAGGGATGTTGATAATGTGGTTTTGTATACAAAATCAAACCACAAATATGCAAACACTTACAAACTGAATTGCAAGGCTGTAGAAACTTACTCCACAGATGACCAGTTTGTAGAACAATCATGAAGCTGCACAAAGACGCCCACGGCTGGAGGAAAACATCTACTGTTGTTGGGTAAATATAAACCAAGGTGTCCCCCTGTGCACACATTCCAGCCTTGACACCTCTAAAATTTTTCTTCTGTTTGAACAGGAACTCAAACCTTTTATGATCACTGTGCATTTTTTTGCAAATAGTTGCTGCCCATATTTTTGAACGACTGGCCCCCCAGCCTCTGCCTCACTGGAGGCTTTGCTTGGCAGAAGGCGGCAGGAAATTCCTGAGCTGAGTGAGCGGTGAAATCCAGCCTGTGAACACCACAGAGAGAGATTTTGAAAAGTCAGTTTGACCCTGCCACATGATTAGATCAACAGATACATGCTGGACATTAAGTCAGGAATTTATATGGCATTAATGGAAACTGTCCCAGATAAGTATGCAGTTCCTTTAAAGTTTGTCTCATGTTCCTCACAGACGACATCGCATCATCAAGAGAAAGAAAACGTGAAAACATACTCAAGCAAGTGTGAATAAACCTGAGAAAGTGCTAGTAGCTTTACGGTTGAATTAGGGGAAGACAATGCTGTGCCCACTCTTTAGTATCTTTTTAACTACCTCCTCCCCAACTGAAGGACCCCCTTCCAGCGATAGTGATGTGATTTCACAGACTGTTTGGGGAGCCAAGTCAAATTTATCTGACCCCTTTTGTCTCAAGCTCCTGGTTGAATTGTACCTAGTCTGCCATTAACGCTGCTCTTTACATCTTTAAGCGCCTCATACGGTGCTTCATACCTTTCTCCAACCTGTCTCATGGATACCATATGTAAATAAGTCCTTTAAGGCATCATATATCTGGTGTTATGGAACAGATCAATAAAAATGTGCTGTGTTTCACTCTTCAGCACATCTGTGGTTCACACTCTCACTTTTACTTTGAATGTCTGTATATGGTGATTCAATTCCAGCATCTGCATAGTTGTAATCTAAAAGAAATCTACTTTTGATCCAAATTTATGTTCACACATACACTGTACACCATGCACCACTACCTTTAATGGAAGTTTTAGCATAGTCCTGGTTAACTCCTGGGTGTACAGCTTAACACAACATGTGAACATACCCCTGTTTTGGTTAATGTATATGGGGTTCATCAGGGTTGGGGGAGTTAAATGTGGGTGTGGGAAGGTGAAGTGGGGGCTGCAGGAAGGAGGTGTGAGAGGGGGTTGAGAGTGTGTCCCTTCTGCAATTGGCTGTGACTCTAAGTGTCTCATTATGCGGCTTTATTGTTCCTTTGTTGTATCGGTGGTATAAATACACCCCAGTGGGCCCAGAGGGTGACAGTTTAGACAGACTCACTCCTGAGGACAGACCGATCATTAGATTGAACAACACAAACTCTGAGAGAAGTGAGACTGCGGTGACACTACAGGGAACAGGAACAGCGTGCAAGCAGAGAACTAGGAAGCATCTGAAGAATTTCAACTCAAGCTCCTAGCATTTAGGGTAGTATTTATGGACCATCTTTCACTTTGTGCCCCACTTTCCTCTGCTTCAACCAAGATGGATTCCGACTCTGGCTCCATCTGCAGCCGCTCCTCATCCCCAGACCTGGTGGTGGACGACCATGCTGGGAGCTTCTTCTCCAACAAGATGTTCCAGACGTACTGCCGAGAAAACAGAGAGGACAGCGAGGCCAGCCAGGGCAGGACGAAGCGCTGCAGTGGGGGCAGTAAGACCAAGACCAGGCCTGACCTCAACAAGGATGAGGTGCAAGACCTGAGGTTGAAAGTCAACAGTCGAGAGAGGAAAAGGATGCATGATCTGAACCAAGCGATGGATGGCCTGAGAGAGGTCATGCCCTACGCTCACGGACCTTCAGTCCGCAAGCTGTCAAAAATCTCCACCTTGCTGCTAGCTCGCAACTATATCCTCATGCTTTCCAGCTCATTAGATGAGATGAAGAAATTGGTGGGGGATGTTTATGGAGGCAGTGCTGCCATCCAGAGCCGCACTGGTGCCCACCCCGCTATTACCACTGCCGCCCCCACTGCCCACCTCCCTCTGCATCCTCTGACCCAGTCTCTGCACTCTCTGATGGGCAGCACGCCCTCAGCCCTCCAGCATCACTCAACCTCTACAGCCCCGCAGTCCCCTCCATCTGCCAGCTTCCTGGGTTTTCATGCTCCAGTCCAGGGTCTTCTGAAGGACCCCCTCCACATGGCCGGTGCCTACAGGCACTTCCCTGGCATGCCCTGCCCCTGTTCACTCTGCCAGCCTTTGCCCACTACTACCTCCACGTTACACAGCGTGTCAATGACCAAGTGAGCAGGACCCTCTTAAAAACTGACCTCTACTGTTCGGATCAACGCAATGAACCAAGCAACTCACAGGAAATTGTTAAATGAACTGCTTAAATGATGGCTGTTGCCATAGCTTGTACATACTGTATATATCTTGTGCCATGCAAGCTGCTGCTATTTTTTACAATTTGTGTCGTCTGCATTGTTTATACTGAAAAATTCTAAATGCGCTAGATAATATAGTAGCAAATACTGTAATTTATCTGATGTCTGTGGTGATCAAACATTGTCAGAAATGGAACTGGTGTGCCCTATTGTGTAGGATTTCTATTTTCCTAAATTAAAATTTTGTTATAATAATAACTCTTGTTTGCCTTCTTCTTTTCATGAATGTGATTTTTTTGTCTGCCTGGCACTATATCTTCTTATAAAGCAGCTAATTTTCTGAAAAGGTTTTAGACACATACAACCGCTGTATCAAAATAAAACAACAACATAATCTTTATTAAACAGAAGGGGGCTTGTTGGTGTTTGGAAGGAAAGGAGGGCAAACCAAAAATGAATATTTTGGAAGGGTTTCATTGGATGCTAACCAGCTTAGGACAGACTGACCTCTAAAGAGCTAAAGAGGGGCAGAAGGACGAGACAATACACCACAACAGAAGCTGAATGTGGCGTTCTTGAGCCAAGGGACCATCCATCTTCACCTCAACAGGGTGTAGGAGATGAAAGGACAACACAGGCGCCAGGAAGGCGCGTCACTTTTGTCTGATGCAGGCGAGGGACATAGCCATGTCCTTAGCTCTAGGCCAGCGATTTGTCTCTGTCTCATAAGAACATGGAAATAGACGCACAAAGGGCAAATTTAAAGCAGATGATATTATGCATCAGTCTACAAATGATTTCTAAAAAAAAGCATAGAGGATTTTCTTCCTTAACATGTGTACTAAACATTTCCACGTTATATCTTCACACATTAACAAATCATATTTTGTTGCACATGTGTAAAAAACAAATCAATTGTTAGCTGATTCATAATAATGACTAATCCTCTAAACCACAGAGATAACTGTTATTCACACTGATTGCCATGAACATGATTTATCCAAACAACCCAACAATGGCTGGCCTTCACTTAGCAACAAATCAAGCGTGTAAAATACATGCTTATCCTCCCACGGCTGACAGATGAGTCGGAGATCAGGGGAGAAATGAAGAGATGTAACTCATTCTCACCCACCTCCCTCCTACCCCACCTCCTCCTCCTGAAGGGCCCTGAATAGGTTTGAACAATAGCCATGCGTGGGACACAAAGGCCGGGGGAGTCCAAGCTCTCGTGCCTGGGACACAGACCCCCTCTATTCAATCTACATTTCATCATGGTAACAAGCGCTGTCGGGCCAAAAGGCCTGACACCCTCGCTCACCACAAAGGCGGTTAGCTCTAATATATGAGGCTATTGACACTGAAAAGAGTCCCTGTCAGTACTAGGGGATTGTCAGCTGTGGGATGTCTCAGTGGGGGGAGGCAGCTGCCAGCCAAACCAAGCGGTGGAGCTTCTGTCGTGGGGACCAGCACTGAGGCGTCACCTGGTCCCTGGTCCCTTGACACAGAGACCCCAGGTCCTCCCACAAGGCCCCCCTTTATTTGGGCACAGGTGGGAATGGGAAGCAGAACACATTGTGGAGATTAGTGGGGATCAGCCTCCCTTTACTCTAGGTAGATGATTAGAGACATTGACTTGTGCAAAGCTGGTGTTTCCTGATCGGCACCAGATGGTGTTAACCCACGGTGTGGCATCAGCAGTCTGGAGTGTGTGTGAGTGTGTCGCTGTGATGTGTGTGATGTGTAATGGATATGCTTCTTAAATCATACAATATGGGCAGGTCCTTTGTGTGCCATTATGGTCAGCCGCTGCTGTCATCATGGTGCTCTTTAGCATGCGCTAACCAGCAGTGGCAGCACTGGTTTTAGTCATAATGTTGTGCAGGATCAACCCTGAAAATCAAACACAGTGATACAGAAAAGGGTCATTTTAACCGTGGAGGAAGTAATCAGATCCTTTATATGATACTACAATGTAGAACTACTCTATTACAAGTAAAATTCCTGTATTCAAAGTGTTATTAAAGTAAAACTACAGAGGTATTATCAGAAAAATGTATTTAAAGTAACAAAAGTAAAAGCCAAATTGTGAAATTGTTGATTGTGGAAGACCAATTCATTTATATTGAAAACAAGATAAAATATTCCAACAACACTGGCAAAGAAAAAGGACCCCTAAAATATAGTGAAGAAGAAGAATAATAAAGTAGCATAAAATGAAAAAGCTTAAGTAAGGAACAAATCGTACGTAGCATATTTTATATTTTAAGTAATCCAAAATCTGAGATAACACAGTTCAAATTGTATCTACTTAACTGCTTATCAGCTGAAGTGATATGTAAGGATTGCAAAAAATCAAAGACACAGAAGTCTTAAACAACACAAGGGATGCAGTGACGACATTACACATTTGCCTTTTGTGCATTAAATGTCATGCAAACACTATCACGCCATAGCCATGTAGACAGATGGATAAGTTAACTGGTTCAGATACTGATCAATAGAGGAGTACTTGTCCCAATGTGGCTCATCACAACCTGCATTGACTGAGTTAATTAGGGGACTGAAAGACCCAATTAAGAGGATGGAGGGGCTGAACAGGGGAGACATATTGCGGGACATACGCACACATTGTGCAGCGTCTGGATAAGGGGGAACTTCAATTAAGGGAGAACACACTTTCAGAGGCTTGTTGCCTGTTCTTTTTCATTTTCCGCTCAGTAAAGCCTACAGCCCCCTTTTCACCCAGAATACTGATGAAGGAAAGCACAGCTGCTGGGGGTCAACACGCATATGCAATACGGTGTGCCCATGCGCTCACATGCACATCCACAGATGTACAGAGAGCAGGAGATTGATGAGGGGATTCAGGTTGGATTTGCTAAATGCTGATTAGCCAACATAATGGCTCAAGAATGGTCTGGATACATTTGTTTGGTTTCATGTGCAGCTTATTGGTTAAATTAATTTCAATTGAAAGAAAACAACTTGCATATGCTTAAATCGTTATATCGTTAATCTCCGTCATAGAAGCATTCTGCTGCAGCTTTTTTCCTCCTTTGTTTTGCTGCACTCCTTCCAACGGTGTTCCAAAACTGCTGTGAGGATAACTTCAAATGCATTTAATAAACTTTTGATTATTTCTGGTTCTTTTTGGAATAAACGTTCTCTCTTCTTTTCACATTATGGGCAAATAGAAAGTTCAACACAAGTGCCTACGAGTGCAGATTTCAAATAATAGCCCTCTGTTCACCATACTAGTCTTGTTTCTGTCTGGTCCCACTCATTCATTGTACGTGAAAAGGAGATTCACCTTACCTTTTTGTCAAAAATGGAGAATCTGGACAATTTACATATTCAAATCACAGATGACACTCAGAAGTCACAGACTTGTGAGGACATCACTTTGAGAGAAGTTTTGCTGTCTGTCTTTTTAGACAGTAGTATCTCTGTGATTTGATTGTGTGACAAGTTTTTTGTAACATTAAACCATTTGCCTGCACCAGCACTGTGTTTGTGTCACCTATTCTCAAAACTCTCATTTCTTATAATATACAGTATCATTACAATAGAGAACAACGGAAAGTCTCATTCTATTAAATCAACATGCTTTATTGGCATGACTGTTTAGGCTAAACAATGTTGACAAAGCGGTCTGCAGCAAAATCACAAAGTGGACATTTTGAATCTGACATAAACAATAATCAACACTATCATGACCATTCTGTTTAGCAATTACAAGTAACAACAACAAAAATAACAAATACAGATAGAACTAAAATTAAAACAAGATTAACAAGACCTAATCTGCCATGCAGTGAACACTGAGAGCAACATTTTGGTGAGTCACTTGCTATCCCTCAGGTTCTGACACAGGACACATATTTTGTGGCAAAATTTACTGTTTTTCCTCCTAGGAATATTCTTCATTTATTGTTATCTTGAAGTTCTTTGAAATCTGATAGTAATCAAAAAAATGTTCCCTTATGCTTCTGTATCTCTCACATTTCAGGAGAAAATCGTTTCCACCTCACCTGTCGTACAGTGCTCACTGACTCTATTTTCATTTTCTAACCAGGACATTTTATGTCTCCCTATTTCAATTGCAAGGTCACTGAGTCTGTACTTGGTTAGAAGTTGCCTCAGCTTGATATCTCTGATATTCAGCCATTTCATAATCTCTGTTCAGGGCCAGATAACGATCTAGTTTGGTTTGGTTTTTGTCTCTTCCTCGCAAATAGGCTAAGCATTTTTGCTTTGAGTGATAGTTTGTTTTACTTTAATTGGTGTTTAGTGGTGGTTTGAGAAAGCTGTGTATGACAGTATCTGTGAAGGCAATCATAAGTCATGGGTATCCAAACGTTAAAATCAAGGCCAACTGGGCTTAGTTGAAAATACTCTTGATTATTTAAACAAAGTTTCCCTAGATTTTACCCCTCCTTGGATGTGTGTGACATGTTTTAGGATTTGTTAGTCTCAGGACTAGCTGGAAAGGACTCTCTTAATTTCATGATGCATTCAGTAGACTGCTGTAGGCTGCTTCCAACATTAAAACCTTGCCTTTGTCCTATTTGGTCCTCTACAGCCACCATAGAGGGCGCACATACTGTTGTAAAAACATTGATGGTTACAAACTGTAAAAGATTCATTTGTAAAACAGTGATTTCTGTGTGTGTGCGTCAACGTGCCTATATATGGCAGAGGGAACGTCATATTGCATCACATGTGTATTTTTTCAAAGCCATGCAGCTGGGGTTAGAGTTCAGTAAATACTGATGATGTCATCGTCTGAAGATGGCTGAAGGGTGAGAGTGAACTCGCAAATTACTTTTTGTAAAAAATATATATATAAGACAGCAGAGACCACATACGTCATGTACATATTGTGTCCCTTATTGCGTTTTGTGCCAAATACGACTCGGTATAATTACTTTGTGTATACGCTTTACTTTACACCTCACGGAACGTGTTCAGGAAGTGCAGTTGTTTACCAAAACATAGCATGGCTAGCGTTAGCGTAGCCTGATTAGCTATAGTGTAGAACATGTTAAATCATACAGAAACAACTATGGGTTGTGCTGAAGTGTTACATCCGGCGTGTATGTTCAACCAGTCGCATTCGTGGCTTCTTCCGACACTTTATCTTGCGTGGCACTGATAGCTAACGTTAGCTACCTCCTTTAGCTTGCTAGGCTCAGTGTGTGCGAGTTAGCTTGATATAACGTTGACAAACAGCTGACAGTCAATAATTGAGTCTAAATAACTAATTAACTCGTGTCCCGCTAAATCGACAAGCCATTTTGAGCATTTGATAAATGGCAAACATTCGTGCATTTGTGGTGTGAGGTTTAAAATCTTTTCTCTAACGTTACTGTTTTGATTTTGAAGTAGCTAATTTCTGAATGTCCGTGTGATTGCAGAGAAGGCTGGTGGGGAGGCTGGCTTCAGCAGAGCTTCCAGGCCGTCAAAGAAAAGGTAACCCACATAAAGAAGTCATCCACATCATAGAAATTAGTTCTTACTATCTCTTCTAATTTTAATGCATCTGTAGTTGTTGCTCAACATTTTCAATATTTGTCTGATGTTTCTCAGAGGATTTCATTATATGTTAAGTAGAGAAAAACAGCAGATGAACAACGGTATTCACAGTTGTCATGAAAGCTCAGAGCTGAAACACATACCCGGGCACCATTATTACTGACATGGATAATACTGCATAGGTCAACAACAAGTCAGCAAAGGCTTTTCCTCCATATAACTCAAACTCAAGTCAAAAGCTGACACATTTTTTTAGCTTTATGTCCTAATCTATTGTAACACTTTTAGTGGTGGCATGATTTGTGAACCTTTACCTCTGGCACTAAAAACTGGTTGCACAGCATTGTTTAGGTGATAGGCAAGATCAAACTGCCCCAGCAATCGGTTAGCATGAAAGTTATAGCTATTAAATTCTGAGAACATCTCTTGTAGAAAGACATTTAGCTTTACGGTTCCAGGAAGACATTTTAGAACAAATTCCTTCAGTATACCTGATGGTCTTTGAGCTCAAAGACTTAATGGTTACTCAAGGACCAGATCAGGCTTCATTAATAAACGTTATATCTGTTATTGGTGTGAACTGCATGTTTTGTGTTACGTTTGTATATTTTTTTATGACAGTCACACTTGTCTGAAACATGACTTTCCTAATGTAAGTGGTAAAGCTGAATCTTCATCCTTCATTATTTGACTCTTTTCTTTGCAGTCATCTGAGGCCTTGGAATTCCTAAAGCGAGACTTGACAGAGTTCTCTACTGTGGTGCAACATGACACAACCTGCTCACTCGTGGCAACAGCCACTGCTGTCAGAAATAAACTTGCAGTAAGTAGCACCCTTTACCATGGCTGTTGATGTTTTTATCTTAGTATCTCCTGATAATCTGGTCAAATGCTGGTTGGATGTGTGTTTCTCATACAAAAGGGGCATTAGTTGCGAAATACCAATTCTAATCTGTCTATTTATACTGCTATCCAGGTGGAAGGTTCCTCTGAGACCACAGAAAAGGTGAAGAAGAGCCTCTCTAGTTTCTTAGGGGTCATCTCAGACACACTTGCTCCACCCCCGGATAAAACCATTGACTGTGATGTAATAACATTGGTGGCAACGGCAGCAGGAACTACAGAGGTCTATGACAGTTCCAAGGTGGGCAGTAGCGTCATCTTTAGCGTCATCTGTTAATACGACAAGTTGACTGTATCACAAACAAGAAGTTTCTAAATGATAAAACAGCAGTGTAAAGCATGACCCTTGTGTAGGGGTTCTGTGAATAAATAATTGAATGGGGAAATGTAACTTTCTGGTCAATTTCCCTCAAAAAAATTGAAGAAAGTGTTGATTCAGGACAGATTTGGATGTTTTGTTATAAGAGGCTGCATGAAAGGGGAAAGTGAGCACATGATGTGCATGTGGAAACAAAAACAACCACAGCTAAGATTTTTTTTTTCCCCCTGCAGGCACGTCTCTACAGTTTGCAAGCTGACCCTGCTACATATTGTAATGAACCTGATGGTAAGACAAATTGAAACAAGGCCTCCACCAGAATGTTAGACCAGTAATTGTTATATTATGTTTGAAGTAAGGTATTCTTTCATTTATTTATTTGAGGTTTTAAGGCAATTTATTCTACTCATCTGTTGTTGTTGTGGTCGCTGCTGTTCATAAATGTTTTCTGCATTTAAAAGCCAGTTGTTTTTTTGTTCACCGTTCTTGGAGCATTATTAGGATTTGAATCCTAGAAATGTAACGGAAAGATAAGTCAGTGCCGAACTATTAGTTTGCTGGATTTGTGTGGTGACCATTTGTAAGTTGGATGGGGCAATGCATGCTTTCTAAATATTTACTGATGCTCTTTGGTGTATTATAATAATTTTTCTCCAGGTCCCCCAGAGCAGTTTGACAACTGGCTGTCCACCTTCAGTTTGGAAGATAAAAAGGGAGAAATCTCAGAGCTTTTGGTCGACAGTCCCTCTATACGTGCCCTTTACACCAAAATGGTATGTATTGTTGCTTTTATCAACACTCATTCTTACAGAGCACAGCTTACAGTTTTCTTTTGAACTAACACATTACATTCAGTTAGAAGGTACTTTTGTCCAAAGCAACCTTCTTTTAGTGCTTTCACACGCAAAAAGAACAAGAGCTAGACATCATCAAGAATTGGACGTGCAATAAACCAGATATGGACTTTTTTTTTCATTATTCACAGGTGCCGGCAGCTGTGGCCCATTCAGAATTTTGGCAGAGGTATTTCTACAAAGTCTTCCAGCTGGACCAGGTAGTCATGCTATTTTCTGTGGTGGATTCTAGCCTGCAGACTATCACCAACATGTCAAATAACCTTTCCCATCAGTTCAGGGTATTGTCTTGGGTGCCATCTGCTGGCCGATTTCATAGCGACCTTATCGTTAATTTCAGGGTAGTGTTACCCTGCAGGATTTGTCCTGACTTAAAAAGAGAGATAGTTGGTGTCTCAAATATAACATACTGAATGTTGATTTGCCAGAAAAATAGTAACCCCAGACTAAGCTACTGCAATCCATCATATTACATTGCAACAGCCTGTTAATCAGGAAGCTGACGTTGACTGTTTCATGTTCTACTTTTGGACACTGTGTTAGAGAGGTGTTAGTTCAAAGTCAGTGGTGTTGTTGTGTTGCAAACCTTCTAAAATATATTTGAAGAAACAGCGTTTACAAGAAGAGCTTGGGGTTGTACGGAATGTAAGCCACCTTTAAAGTGAATGGAACGCACATTCATTACAGGACGCACACATTGAAATTCTTGCATTAATGTATTAAAACATAAAAAAATCACTCTGATTGTGTCTCCTAGGAGGAGGCGAGGAGAGTGGCATTGAAGCAGAGGGCTGAACAGACTACACACACAGAGACCCTGGGCTGGGAGGAGGAAGAGGAGGGTAAGCTATCCTCAGTTTTACATTTTAATAAACTGATTCATTTTCAAAACTGTCACTTACACTGCCTCTCTTGATATTCCTGCGGTTACTTTCAGATGACTTCCTCGGCAGCACGTCATCATCTCAACTCAACTTTACTCCCCCGCTGGACAGCCGCTCAACGCAGCTGCCCACGACCTCGACGGCTCCCACAGCAACGACTCTGCTGAGCCCCGTCCTGTCTCCCAGCGAAGAGCGTGACCCCACCCTCTCATTCAGCAGCGACAGCGTCAGCCTGCCGACACAGGTGGAAGTGCAGCCTGAGCCTGTTGCCACTGAGCTGGCTGAGAAAATGACAGAAGCTAGCTTGGAAGATGTAGATAAGACACAAGAAGAGCAGAGGCCGCGAAAGAGTGACTTACCTCTTGAGGCTCAATTGGAAGCTGTAGCCCAGCCAGCGGTCACTGTTGATGGGGCATCCGTGCGGGCTTTGGCCCCCACCACTAAACCAGAAGCAGCAAAGGAGGAGGGCCCGCAGGACCTGAGAGTGTTCGAGCTTAATTCTGACAGCGGGAAATCTACGCCCTCTAACAATGGCAAGAAAGGTACGATGACCTGAGAACATTTGTCAGTTGGCAGTGAGGTTCTTACTCTTCCAGTTTGGGAGAATAAATCTAAACAGGATTAAGTTCAGTGATGTGGTTTTGAGTTTTCCACTAAATAGGCTTAGAAGAAGCAGCAGAGTCAAGGTCACGCAGTTCCAAATTTGTCTTTTTCCCCTCCAGGGTCCAGCACCGATGTGAGTGAGGACTGGGAGAAAGACTTTGACCTGGATATGACCGAAGAAGAAGTCCAACTGGCACTCTCTAAAATAGACGCTTCTGGAGAGGTTAGTGTTAAGTTACCGTTGTGACATTCAACAGAATCTTAAATGAAAAGGTTAAAAAATAAATGACGTCCTGGTTTTTTTAACCCCCTTTTGTTACCAGATTGACGAAGACTGGGAGAACTGGGACTGAGAGCCACTGCGACACGAACTCTGTCCCGCCATTAAAGCTAGTTCTCGGCAGACGAACCATGCTTAACGTGTTTTAACTCTTTGTCCACACTGTCACCACGTCATGATTGTCAGTAGGGGATTTTCCGCCAGGTTTGGACCATATTGGTAAACCTGTTGAAAAGTGCAACGGGAAGACCAAGGCAATAAGAATTAGACTCTCCGTCAGCTGTCAGTTTAGTGCAGATAGGCCGCTAGCGAGGGTAATGACTCAGGTCTTGGCTATTTCTTGGAGTAATTTCTGACTTAGAGAGCATATGACACTAGTAACAGACAGAGGTTGTAGTCATTCTGACTTTAAAGCTTAAGGACATGCAGTGACAAGTCAGAATGTGAAAGGTTTCACCGCAGCAGGGAAGGAGCTGTTTTTCCTTTTTATGCCAATAAATTCATCATCTATGTTGCGAGTGTATTTCAAGTTGACCAACGACATAACTGCAGGCTGCGAAATAGCCATAAACTAATGCTGCTTGTCACCTTCCTAAGATGAAATACTCTGCAAGTGATTTTTGAATGGTGATGATCAATTTATTTAATTCTGCTCGTGCCCCTTTCTTTCTTTCTTTCTCATCGTTATTATGCAAGTGAATCTTCAAAATGGAGAGGGGAAAAAAAACATTTTGGCCTTCAGTCATAGAACATTTTTCATTTTGGATTCACTTCCAACTCTAAATATATGGCCTTGTAAAACACACAGTAGTGTGATAATATTATCCAAATGTCTTTGTTACAAGTCAGTCACCTGAAACACAACCAACTAATGTGTCCTCATTAGTTATTTCCCTGCTCTCTGTCATGTCGTGATTCTTTTGAGTATTTGAGCTTGTTGCAGGCTATGTGTAACTTTCTGTCACTTTTAAGAGTTTCACTTCTTTGAGTTGCTTATCCGTTTGTCTTATTCGGGTAGAGGGAATTCATTAATTATCACTCATTAGTCATAATGACAAAAAAATCATATCTGAATTAAAGAGAATTCAAACTGGTCCTGGATACTGGATTCTTTGGCTTGAAACTGAGGGTAGGGTCTCTTGTTATTTACTTGTAGAGGGGAATATGACAACTCTGTGAAGCTTTAAGTTTCTGTCGCGGCCCACGTTTGGAACAAAATAGCACAGCCAGCCGTGTGCCAAGTAGACCAAGGAGCAACATGAGCATGCTCCATGCTTCCCTGATTTCCTTTTCCATCACCTGTAATGTGACTGAGAAAAATAATCCTAGAGTTGTAATATTTATACTAAAATAAATGCTTAATTATTGTATCATGTGCTTTGAATTGCATGTCTGTACAATAACATGCAAAACACTGTGCGGATGGTTTCTGTTGAGTTGTATGTTTTTCTTTGAGGACATTGGCTGTTCAGGTTTTTGTGTTCAGACAATGTGTTGCATGTTTGTAATTCTCAGCTGTGTATTCCCTTAACCTTCACACTTTGAACTAATTGAACAAAGCTGTTCTACACACATCTGATTCAAAGCTGTCAAGTTCTTTTTTTTTTTTTTAAAGTCAAGTATTTCACTATATTTTTCAAATGATCATTGTCATTAAAGGATTCATGGCAAATGGGCATAGTGTGGTGTATTAAGTAATCCGATAAGGTCATTTTGATAATGAAAAATAAAAATCCTCAATCTGTTTAAACCAGATGTGGTTACAAGACTTTGGTGGAGCGTTGGATATCTTCAATTAAAGTGCAAACTTTAAATTACCACTCATATCAAAACTCCTCCACCTAATGTGCACTTAGCAACTGAGTTTTTTTGCTCCTGTGTAGAAACAACGGGTATTTAAAACAACAAAAATTAGAATTTATTTAAAAATATTTAAAAAGTAACTGCTGTTTTATTCAAAAGTATAACTGAAGAACCACTGAAATGTAACAAGTATTTTCTTCTGGGAGAAGCTACTAGATAAAAGTCCTATTGCTGTCTGTACCCCTGTACATAATTACATAGCAAGTACAAATCTGTGGGTGGGGATTTTACAGAGGAACAGTCAGGACAATGAACAAAATAGTCACTAATACAAAGAATTGAATTAACAATCTTTTAGAGTTTAGTGTGACTATGTGATGCTGTATGTATGAACAAACAGTTTGTGGAAACAACGTGGGTGGGCACTTCTGGTTTGTCTGACTACAAGTTTGTCCCTCTGTATAACTGAATATCATTAACAAATTCTTGTAGTTCTTTTATGCACATTGAGGACTGTGGCTTGGGTGTTCAGTTGTAATGACTGGATAACAATGATTTGACAATACTTTCATGGCAAAAATAATATATATATCTAATTACTTTTTACATTGAGTGAAAAATTCAAACCCAAGACTATCCCATCACATTGTTTCTATCTTTGGAAACCCAATACAACACAAAATAATGTACTGTGGGTTTGAGATTCAAACACCTTGTACAAGGTTGTTATTAAGTTGCAGCAGGATGTTTTTATGGAAGCAGTTTCTGCTCGTTAAAATGCCTGCGGTTTAAAAATGGGTCACCTGATGGTGCTGTTGCTCCATTAAGGCAGCCCCAGTCACACAACCTGCCACTCCTTTTCTTTCAGCTGCAGCATCCATCTCACAGACATGGATTGGCTGCATTTTCTCACATACAGTTGTTCATCCTCAGTCGCATTAAGACTATATTTTTCTGCTATTTTCACACAGAACCTCTCTTAATTGTCTTCTCTGGATGCCTCAGGAGAAGCAACAGGCAGTCAATGAAATGTTTATATGTTTTTTTTGTGGTGGCACAAGCTGGGCTAATGTAGGTCAGTGTGGAGGGACACCTGTACAGCGTGCTGCCTCTGCAACATGGATGCTGCCTCCAAAGATGGCTACTGTCTGTGCCTGCCTGGCCTTTTCTTTCTCTCCGTCGTGTGTGTGTGTGTGTGTGTGCAGGGTGGGTGTGGCCGTATGGGGGACTGATGAGTGACTGAATGATGAAACAGGAAAGGGGATGCATGACCATCACAGTCTGTTGCACCAAAGTCAAGACTAAGAAAATTCATATGAGGCGCCAATCTCCCTTTCAGATTTTCACAATTTATGGAATAATAAGGTGATCCTTGAACCTTGATCTCCTGCAAGGATGTTAATTAATATATTCAAATAGGATTAAGTGTGGTGAATCAAATGAATCACTCTAAATACTAAGGGCCATGCAGGCTTTGACTCTTGAGATGTTTTGTTTGTGGCAGAAATTGAAAAACGTCATCTAAAAAAAGACCTTGTTTGCCTGCTTATTTGTTGAGTGTTATTACTGCTCTTTTATTCTGATACCCTCACACCCGTACTGGTAATGTCTTGTGCATATGCTGCCCTAACTGGATCCCAAATAACACAGACACCATATACATTACATTCTTTCTTACTTTCTTACTGTGTTCCCACTCAGAGGTCTTAAGTCAGCAGAAAGGCTGTAAAGGAATTTCCTGTTGAAGCCCACCGCTCCCTGGGCCTGGTGGGTTGTGTGTGTGCTTTACATTACCACCGACTCTCACCGATGTCATTTACAGATCATTTCACCATGAACAGACAGTGGGGGTGGGGGTTGGGGGGCGCCAACCAGACAGAAGAGAGAAATAGTTCCCTCCTGGGGATCTTTTCAGCATCCCAACTTCCCCTTGCAATCCATCCTCGACCGAACACTTCCCACCTCTCTTTCTGCCTCTTTGACTTTCTCAGTCCCGAATCCCGGCCTATGCATATACACTGTTACAAATGTAGTAACACTCACTTCTAGTGTCGAACACACACAATACATACAAATTCACGCACACACACACACAGAGTCAGGATGAGGTCATTGTCTTGATTGCGAGTATTATTCTCAGCACCCTAAAGGGAGAAACCCTGTAACCCCACTGCCTCTCAATAGGCACAAAAGACTCCCTTTGAGGGAGGAGGCAAACTCCTATGGAATGTGTTACCAGGGTTTTCTATAACAAACTGCCTCTGAATTCACACCGTTTTCACATGTGTGTGTGTGTAAGTGTGTGCATCCCTTCATCTTTTGGCTTTTATGCAGGGTGGATATTTTGATATGTCTAAATTACAGTCTGTGCATTTCATTCTGCTTCTACATTGCTTTAGTTTGGAGTTCACTTTTTTTTTTCCACAGTTCATTTCACTTGGTTATAGTCAGTCTGATAGGCGCTGACATCAATGTGTGAACTAAATGTCCTACATGTTTTTTCTCCCCGTCACAAAGAGAGAAAATGCAGCCACCAGGCTACGTGTTGATCTATTGCTGAGCCTTGTGGGGGAAAAACAACAACATCTAAAGGACTCTTGAGATGCCTCTGGGTTTTTCCATGACAAACCATCGCCTTTCCCAATGTCGAGCGGTGGGAACAGGCCACTTTGTTTGTACGAAGCGGTGTCTGGGAGGAATGCAGGGTTTAGTTGGGGAGGGGATGGCAGGGGGGAAAGTATGATAACTCCCACTCCATTCAGATTTATGGTCAAGACAGAGGGGCTCCTCTGGATGCATGTCAGGGGACTAGTAGAGCGCCGCCCCTCTCCTCTGGGCCTGCCAAAGCAAATGTTTAGTCGAACAAACCCTTGCTATTCTCTACATCCTTCTCTGTCTTTTTATTCTGTGTCTCTCGCTCTCTGTCATTAAATGGAAAAGTGCGCATTAGTTCTCCTGTGACGCTGATACACAGCTCTTTTTGTGTTCATATTTCAGTCTACACTTGTGTGAACAGGAGTTACAGCAGTATGTGGTTTTGAGTTTTGAACCTGATTATAAACCAGAGTTTGATTTTCAAGACTGGAGAGTCTGCACAGGTCACAATAAAATAAAAGCGTCAGGTCGGTAGTGTGAGAGGGTTCAGGTTTGAAAAGTCTTTAAGAGGGATGGTTTTCTTTTTCACTTCCATTACAGTTTTTCTCGAAACTCTAAACACAAATCCACAACCACTCACCCAATTCCCTGAACACCTGATTTTCAGGTCAGAATGAAGCTCTCCACTCAAAACCATTCAATCTTGCTGAAAAACTTCACCCTCAGGCAATAACACACACACACACACACACTACACAGTCTCACACACTCGTGAGATAAATTCAAAACAATACTATAAAACTGGTTATAAGTAATGTTGACTAAACACAACAAATGTAAACATTTGCACGTTTTTTTCCTTAGTGTGCTCTACAGTACAACACACCAAACAGCTAATTATTCTGCCCCAGGACAGGCCAGATATTCCTGTCCTCCACCTCGTCCTCTTCCTTCCTCCTCTTCCTCCACCTCTTCCTCCTCTTCCAGCTGCTACTGTTCCTCTTCCTTCACCTCTTCTTCCTCTTCCCACTGCTCTTCCTTCAGATTTCTCTGGATCCATTGTTTCAAAAATGAATGAACTGATTCTGGCCCTTTTATCTATCTGTTGAAGGGTCTGATTGGTGTGTTATCAATTTTGACTGTTTGTGTTTCCACCTGGGTAGTTGTGTGTTAGCTGAACCCAAGCTGTGCTGATTGAGTGAACAATATTGAATGTCAGTGCTTTCTCAATGACCACATGGTGTAGGCAATGAGAAATGAAGGGATTTGTGTGAGAGGTTAGGGAAATGGGTGTGCTTTTTAACTTGAGTTATAGTTATAGTTTTCAAATTTTAGTTCAAAAGCCTGGTTATAGTGTTTAAGCAATTGAGAAAAACTGTAGTAGTTTTACATTGTGGGGAAATAAGGCTCTTTAGTTTTCTGATGTTAATTATGAAGCTAAAGCTAGTGAGCTTTAGAGGCACTGGTAGTTGAATGTTGAAAGCTTTGTTCAGAGCCAAGCTACTTTTCCCTCCATTTCCACTTTTTATGCTAAGCTAAGCTAGCCATCCGCTAACCGCTTGGCACAAAAGTGAATGCGTGTATTTCCCAAAATGTCAAACTATTGCTTTTAGACGGGGGACCTGCAAAAGACATATTTTAAAATAAGAATGGTTAATTCAGGAGAGGCAAAGATACTGCCTTTTACTGACTTTACTTGACTTTTAGCCCCTATGAGCTCCAGAAGCCTACATTTTCTGTACTTCTCATTTGTGTTTTGTTAGACCCTCCCTGGTTATGTGCCATTACTTTGCAAACATTTTATTTGTCATGCAGTAATCTTTTACAAATTTGTAGTCTCCAAGTCTAAGCTAAGGTTACCCTAATGACATCACTGTGACATCATCAGGATTACTTTCTCAAACTTGGCAAATCTGTGCTAGAAATACAGAAAAGGTGTTTTTCACAAGGCGGAATAGGTCCAGCCAAGACTAATCTTAATTGAGCATCTCACTATCCCAGTTATATTTAATCCAGTCAAACTGGATTTTTCATGTGTACTCTGGAAAAATCTGAATATGATAGTGCTCATAAAAAAGCGTTCTTGCCAATCAGACAGGGTTTTTAAATGTCCTCATGTTGCAAACAAGTTATTGACAAACATGCAGATTTCAGATTTCTGTCTTCAACCAGCTGAAATATTATGTTCAGATTTGTCATCCTTTCATCCATCCGTTATAATTAAGCTTTGAATTGTTTAGCAGATTACTGGGCTAAATGTCTGATGTGTGAGTTGTTTCACAGTCGGGCAGGTCTTTAAAACTCTTCTAAAAGTAAACCAAGATGAACCCAACAGACACAATTGCACATACAGCCCTCAGCCTGCAATGCCGCTGTGTTCATTTGATCCTCTTTTCCAATTCTTTCAACTGCTAGACACCCTGAATGTCCTGTTCCCCTCCGTCCCTCCATCCCTCTTCCCCTCCACCTCCTCCTCTTTTCATTACTGTCCCATTCATTCATTTATTCTCAGTCTTCTTCTCTGCTCCGGGACACCAGTGGACCCATTCATCTCTCTCTTTCTGTCTCTCTCTCTGTCCCTCCCTCCCTCCCTGGTCTAATCAGAGGACCACACACTCCCTCGTCTCATCTGATGTCTGGTAATTGAAGGTGAGATTGTTTTGGTGGTGGAGAGTGGGCGAGGCCAAGCTGAGGTTGACTGTCTGCAGCCATGCAAATTAGACTGTCAAAACTGCACAGTAGCCACCATTATTCTATGAATAAAAGCCTACACTAGCTACCCTGTTACATAAATCAGCCTTGTAAATTGCAGCATCCAAGAGGGAAACCACTGCAGAATGCTCCCTGGAGACGAAGCGAAGAGTCTGGTGAGGACTTTTGTTGGAAATTTAGTAGTTTAAAATAGACCAGTCTTTAAAACTTCTAACAGTGATGGCATTTTCTGCCCATTTTTCAACATTTATTTTTCTAGGCATCCTGTTCTTCTTGATTGGTTTCCCAATGTGGTTCCCTGTATTTCTGTACAGCCATGGTGTATGGCGGTTAGTTGGTCCATGTCGTGTCTCATTTGTCCCTGCTGGTTGCCGAGAAACTGCATGGTCCCGACCAAGAAATAGTCCTGCACATAAACCCTTGTTTTTGACATTAGCATGTAGCTGAGGACAACTTGACAGAGCTGCTTGCATTGCTGTTGTTTTCAAAAAGCATCTCTGGTGATCCAAAGAAACCTTTCAAAAAACATCCTCTGCATGTTTACATACACATCTCTTTTCACACTGCTGAGATTTGCTCTTAAAGACAAATATCTGTACCTAAACTGCTGTCTCATAACAAGGGCTCCTTAGTGCCTAAGCAAGATGACGGCAGCCACCAGGACGTCATCTCTTCTGTGTGGAGTGGAAACTGCATCATTCCTTGGCTAAGCAGTTAGCGGCAAAACAGCATTGTCAATGTGTTGAAAAGAGAATCTATGAGGTGTGTGTAAGAAGAGGGAACAAGACGGGCCTGTTGCATAGGTTCCTGGGTTAATCCTAATCCTAGTCTGCAATTGTGTCCAATGTCAACTCCTACGCTGAAAGTCATTTCTAGGTCTGGGCTTAGCCTGAAAAAAGAGGTGAGGGGACTGCCTATGTCCATGCTGCTGACGCTGACACTGGTTAGCCAAACCTGCTGATCCTGGCACAGCGGTTGGCGGCCCCTGGAGAACTCTCCTCCTCCATCACTCCAATCCAGGGGATCCGATTGACACTGCGAGTGTGCCATCTGCCCTCAGACAAGATTACACAGTGCACTGGGCCAAGAAATCCTGCAGCACAACAGATTAAATATGAAATATAGGGCAGGAATAGTTGTGCCACTGCATGTCTAGATTTAGTAGTGCCATATCACTCCTCCATATTTGTGCCACTGAAAGCTTTTTTCCAGGTGTGTGTCTGGATTTGGAACTTTCTTTATTTGTCTGAGCCAGCCATTCTGTGAGTTTTTTGTGTCTACAATATTTGATTCTGTGTGTGTGTATTTGTGTGAATCCTTTAGTGCAACACACCTGATCCTCCATTCGTCTCTTCTCTTTAAATTTTAATGAATGCAGTCCAACTCCCACCTTTGCGCCGCTTCTATACTAAACTCGTTGGTGTTTGATTTACTCCCCAAAAAGGAAACGGTGAGCGAAACGGAGAAAAAGAGAGCAAATCAACAGAAAACTGAGAGCGAAGACAACCACTTAGTCTGAAAATGGTTACTATGGAAACTGTGCCTTTCTCTCCTCTCCTCTGGCCGATTTTGAGTCGCACATTTTAGTGTAACAGGGGATACAAATTAGCACCCACCACCACCAATGCTCGTATTCTTTTATACAGCCCTGGAGCGATCATTTGGAAACTGAACTTGAAAGAAAGAATCAACACTGGGAATCCTGTCAATGTTGCCTCAAAGTTACATTTAGTCAATGTGACGATTCCCTCCCTTCACAGACCTCTGTCTCCTATGGTGGAAACAATTCTACCTTTGGATGAGTTTATGAATCAATAGTAATGAACCAATTGATGCCCATTTGAAGTAGGCCAAGAGTCATCAACATTAACAATTTCCATGGGATTCCACGGCCCTTTTTGTGTTTCGTCTCCCTGTTGTATGAGTGAGAGTCCTCGTCAGGCTCTGAATGTGCCTGGAGAGGAACTATGAAGAGAGGCAGTGTCATCTCTTGGCTGCCTCAGAATGGACTCTCTTCACTTAGCTTGAAGCAATCCAGAGCCAGACAGCCATAACCCCCACAGTCAGATCTGCACAGCTCTACACATGGCTGCATTGCGTGTGTGTGTGTGTCTGCATGCTTTTCTTCAGTTAACGTCTCATGCCTAGTGAGTGACGGTGTCTCATCGGCTCAGACTTTCAGTGTCAGTCTGTTGCATCACACCCATGAAAACAATACTAAAGTTTTATCAGGAAAGTTTTTTTATTTGGTTCTTTGTCTAGTTCTGTTTGCTGGCCACTGATGTGGTTCCCTCCACAAGCCGCATTGATGTAAATCATTTTGTCTCTCCTTCACATTCTTTACTTCGCTTTCACATTTTTGATGTCTCCCACCCCTTCCTCCCCCTCCTCCCCCTTCTCCTCCTCTGGCTCATTAGGCCTGGATGCCAAGCTGTTTTCACTGAGTGCCCATTTGTGGATTACTCACCAAGAAATCATGTGGCACAATTAAATTACCAGTGGTTACAGAGGCTTCACTTACTGCTGCTGAGGCATCTGGAGGATGCTCTTTTTAACTGGCCATTCACAGCCCAAACGTCCATGATCCCAGCACACAAAGAGACCCTTCTCTGTTACCCGTGTTGCCCCTGCAGCTTTGTGTACTGTATATGTAACTAACATCTCATGACTGCATTGGCAGAGCATCTAAAAAGAGTCTCTGAACGATTATGTGTCCAGGTGGTTGTATGTTTGTAGTACTCATCCCCAAATCTTAGTTTAATCAGGGAACGTTAAACAAGCAGTGGTCCGAAAACAGGCTGATATGGGGCTTGTTCCGCATTCAACCTTGACAAGCTTTCCGCTATTTAAAAGCAAACAGCCTCACAATTCTACAGTATCAAGCATTTTGAGGTCCCAGTATCACTGCCATATACAGTTGGGTGTTTTGTGACAGGAATGAATGCTAAGCATAACAGCGAGATTAAAGATATAAATAACAATTATACAAAGTAGAGCCTACAGCTGAGACTGATGGAATTATCATTAGTTTTGCAGATGTTTTGTCACAAACCAAAGTAATGGACGTTCAGCTGTTCAACAGACCTACACTGCCATTCCTAGAGCCACGCTGCTGATGTGGAGAGACAGAGACCATAGCAGGGTCCTCGGACTTTTTTATTACCTGGTCATTTCCCTTTTCAAAATGATAAATTTATATTCACAGTGCTGCTACTAAAATAAATACCAAGTCCTTTAAAGGTTAATGAAATAGCTCTGGCACTTTCCTACTACCTTCACCAGCACCCTGCCTGCCACTGGCTGCTATGGCAACGCACCCACCGTTGATTTATGCTGCAGATAATTAGGAGCAAAGATGGCAGAGCCCACAGGTGTGAACACAAACACACGCACACATTCACACGTGCACTCACACACGCATGCTTCTTTACATGCACTCTGTCTCACACGAAGTGCCACAAAAACTCATTATCAAGTGGTTTTGCTTCCTAGATTTAATATCCCCTTCAATTTGGCAAGTCCAATCACCGTCCTTCATTCTCATTCAGACTGGCAACTTGGCTGGCTCTCAGTGCAGATACACTTTCTCTCCTTAACACACACACACACACACACACACACACACACACACACACACACACACACGTCTGTCGCCTGCCAAGCATGAAGCCCTGCCTCCGTTAGTCTGCAGAAACATGCAGCGTCCCTTTGTTGTGGAGAAAGGCAGACCCAGTACACAGAGGTTCTTCTTCCTTTTCATCACCCGCCTGTCTGCAGCCCACTGTAGCTTGCTAATCCTGATCGGAGGCTCCCGTCACCTCGGGGTGCAATTGAGAGTGTGAAACTTATCCAGCCAAATGGGTTTCATCAAGTGAAATGGAAAGGTAATGATACCTCTGGCACTTTAGGCCCCTAAATGTCTCCTCCACTCTTTTTCTCTCCTTTCCTCCTGTTCTGAGAGGTTTCAGGTTCCCACTGAACATAGGCGGGGTCTCTCTTTAATAAGTGCTTCCCACTACAGTACACTCATACTTGCATGTGGGCGTGCACACACACATAAATGGGTTTGGGGCCGAGGAGAGCTGAGAAGCATCATCCTTCCAGCTGACAACCCATCCACCCTCCCTACCTCCCAAAGGCCTTACTGCGGGGTCACTTAATAGACTGAAATTCCACACACCAACAGACATATGCAGGGACACACACACTCTCCCACCAACACACACACTTGCAGGTGACATCACCAGATGGATGATGGGGGCCACTGCAAGGCCGAGGGCTCTTCTTTCATCAGACCAGTTTATCTTAAAAGTGCACACTGTGACACAGACACACAGACACACACACACACACACACACTCCCCTGGCATTCCTCCCGCCCCTTTACCACCCACTCCACACTACTAAAACGTGCAAAACCCAAAGTCTGCAACCCCAACTGTAAAAATGATGGATGGTGGCGTGAAATGCGGCCTTTCTTTTTGCATTTTCCTGTCACTCTCTTCCTCTTCCCCCTCCTGCATGTCTGATTTGACTTTGCTCGGTGGAAATGTTCCGCCAGGAAATGAAAAAGGTGGACTGGAGTAAAGTGAATATCTGTTTTGAGTTCACTCTAGCGTGCGTGCATTGTTTGCATGTCATCTACTGTATGTGTGCAGGGTGGAGACTACAGAAGTAGAATGGGGATTTCATAATAAGGTGGGGGGGTGAACCTCTATATCATTGTTTCCTAACCTTTGTCGTCTAGTGTGTCCCACAGCCCTGCCAGCTCAGGTACCCGTTATCCACCATCTATCCACAAACTTGTCTATTCAAATTACTAATAGGAATATAGTAATAAAATGTTACACTTGATTTTTCATAAAATTCAGAAAGTCCTGTTTCTCCAGGATTTGTTTCTGAAGACCAGAAAACCAGAACCAGGAATATGCTATTCTCAACTAGGTAATCAACTGGTTCTTAATTATGGTGATCTGTTGTACATGAACGACTAGAATGACTAGATAGTTAGATACTGCATATCACAGCACACTTGGATTTGTTACTGTATCTGTAACCCCCCTCACTCATCGTTATGCATGTAGTGCACTCATGGTTAGCCCTTTCTGATCTTTTGTAGACCTAATCATTAGTACGGTTCCTTTTAAAGCCATTCTGGGTAAACTCCCATCATAGGTGTGCACCTTGATTGCACAGGAGTCTAACTGTAGTTACCGTTTGAGAAGAAGTCTAGAGCATTAAAGGTTACCTGGTTAAAAATGGGTTAAAAAATAAAACTACCACTCAAAGTAGGAGGCATTTCAACTATTGATCCATTAGCTATTTCAACTTTTTATCTATTTCTTTTAAATAATCACTAATCCATTTGCGGTGTTATTGATGGCTTGATATTCAAATATATATATTTAATCAAATCGTCATTTGTATTTTTTTTAATTAGTTGAACTGCAGAAGTACCCCTGGGGGTACCAGTACACCTGGTTGGGAATCACTGCTCTAAGTGAAACCACATTACATCCCAGATGGATTTTGCAGTCATACGTTACTAAGTGCTGCATTAGAGGGTTAGGTAAGGGGGGATTGAACGCACCCCTGTGTTCCAGATGTACACATGAGCTGTACTACTTCTGAGTTGTTTTTCACAGATGAGGACTTTCTCCATCTTCCCCTCAAAGTGGAGAGATTTCATGGAGGCAGATAAAGTTGGGGAGAAAAATAAAGAATGACGGGAGCCAGGGTTGTGTGAACCCTCCTCGCCACAAAAACCTCACATACCAAACCATCACACACAACACACACACACACACACACACGGGCACACACACACGGGCACACAAACACATGTTCACACACTCAAACACAAACCAGGCCATCAATCACTCACAAAATATTTCAGCATTCTGATTTTCCACCTCTTTCCTTGAAGTGCACACTCTTACATCCTACCATATGGATTCATGAGCTTTTCATTAGCGAGTTTAATAAAAGATAAACAAGTCAACTGTAATCGTATTCACACCAATCAAACACAAGGCTCAATACTGAAGTTTGCTGAGAAGTGCTTTAAGCTGCAGTTCCTCTAATAATTGCTGACTCCAAAAAACTACCAGATCAATGACAAAACTGCCACTTTTTGATTTTTTCTTCCATTAAGAAGGCAGGAAGTTCCACCATGGAGATAATGTTAAGGATCTGTTTGCTTGCGTGACTGGAATCTCACCCTCTCATTTGCTTTAATTATCATTGTCTGGTATTAATAGCTAACAAATATGGCAGCAAGTACTTAGCTCAAATCTGAGCTTTGTAGTCAATCCAGTACTTTCTGAAAGCCCATTTCTTTTCTGTAAAAAACGGGTGAGTCTTTTGAGTTTGAGTTGACTATCAACAACGGTCTCAATCGTAATGCGGCACGGAGTCTCAGTCAGGGAAACAGAATGGGGACAAAGGACCCTGAATGATTCAGGGCCGCAGAGGTTAAAAGACCCCAGGGTTGCACCATTGATAAAGACATGTAGTTTCAGAGCCGTTAGACTGCATCCACACCAAGATGCCTAAAATCAGAAAACATCACTTAGGTATGAAAGCCACATTTGTGTCAAAACATCTGGAATAGGCCAGAAACATACATCTGTGTCAGCTGGTTAAACCTCCGTTCTGTCCCCTCCTGCTCCCTGTGTGTGTTTTAATACAGCAAAATTCACTATTTGTTCTCATTAAGACATTTTTCTGTTTCTGTTGTCAAACAACTGAATGCATAAAACACCAGTGTGATTGCGGGTCATAAATGATACCTTTTAGACAGGTGAACTGTATTGCTACTGTGCTGATGTGGATCAAATTACTAAACTATATTGTTAAGTTCTCTGAAAAAAACATAAACACAGGTTAATGACCAAAAAGAGGGTTAGAGGCAACATTCATCCACTCTGGAGACCGTTTTCCAGAAACTTCTATTTTGTGTGAGGAAAAACAGCTAGTTTAGTGTCCAAAACAAAGACAAAAGGATGGTTGAGATCCAGCTATCTTATTGAATGTAGTCTTAATAAGCAGCTATCAGAGGGCCCAGAATTTCCCCATTGACTGACCCACCACTCTATGCCCCCGGCTACACCTGCTTCCACCACTCATGAACATCCTTCACCAGATCAAACTGTATCCTTCCACTGCTTCATGTCCACCAAAAGGTTTCAGTTCGCTTAACAAAACATCAAAGCAACACTGGCCACTATTATGTCCCATTCCACACATTATATCCCAATACTCCCAGTCTGAAGAATCTTTTGTCAAACCCTTGTAGCCCTCAAATGGCCAGGGCCTCACATCCCTGACCACTCAGCACTCCAGAGTAAAGAGGGAGCACTGTAGCTCCAAAGCAGAATATCACAATAAACTTCCCCACCCTGAACTCTGGTCCCTGGCCAAGCCTCAGATATTTCATTTTTGTCGACATGACAATTTTCATTCCAGCACTTCCCCCCCCTTTACTGCACCCCTCTCTTTCTCTATCTCCTCACTTGCAAACTATCCATCCCCATGTGTACAGTACTGCATGCATAATGAAGACTTGGATTATGAATCATCACAGATGTTTTGTTGGACATCCATGCTTTAGAGAATTGTGGTTGCTTATGAGGTCCACTCCTTAACATCACACATATGGAAGAGTTTACATGGAGTGAAAAAAATTTATTTCTTAGGGCCTGAGCCACTTGAGGCCACAGGATCGAATGAGGGATGTTGGAAAGCTGCATTTTTTCACACTCAGACCAAAAATGATGGAATGATGTGCTTGTAAAGACCGCATCCCACCACTTGCATGTGTTCTGCGTTACAACCCCACTTAATTTATGTCCTCCCCTGTTTTCATTTGCACCGCTCGCCACCTGGTATGTGTTCATACATGGTCATCGTGAAGACAAACCTGTAAA
Source organism: Lepomis gibbosus (assembly GCA_029875015.1). NCBI lineage: Eukaryota > Metazoa > Chordata > Actinopteri > Centrarchiformes > Centrarchidae > Lepomis > Lepomis gibbosus. The sequence goes on from JAPMOB010226354.1 coordinate 37,355, forward strand.
ATCTGTCTGTATTTCCTTTTCCACCACCTTTTTGCCTTCACATCCCTCATCCCCATCCTTTGTCCTCCCATCACCACCCCCCACACATAGTTCACACAAATGGATGAAGAAGAGGGATCTTATCTCCTGTCCTGCTCTCTGTCTCTGAATGAAAAGAGCTGTCCTCATTGTGTTTTATGTGGTGTGGGGAGCCACCATGGTCTTATCTCTGCTATGTGGATTCCCCGCAGCAGGAGCGAATCCCCCAGCTGGTTGCAGAAAGCGAGTCCAGGATTGCAGGCACATCAGCTGCAGTAACATTAGCCAGCTGTCCACATGTTTCTAGTTGAACCAGTGTGTCTTCTCCCACAGAGCACATTCAGCGCCTCTCACAACAGCCTTGACTGAACATGGCATTCCTTAAAGGGAATCTCCATGATCTCTTTCCTGAACGGAGGTGGCTGGAATGGTGCAACTGATTAGCTCCAATGACCTTTAGTTTGCTTTCCAGCGCTGAAGAGCTGCTCTGGAGAGAGTGATGTCCTCTAGTCATATTCAGTGCTCTGAAGCACCATGGATACACGATGTCTATGAATAAACCAGTTGGTCAGTGTAACCTCGCACATCCACCCACATCAGCCAAAGTAAGTTTATTTAACATGATTTTACTGCGGCTGTTTTGATAAAACAGAAAGAATAATAATGTGTCAGGATAACTCCAGCCAAATTGTCTCATACTGTTGTATGTGTTATTGTATTCTCAAACGGCTCGCCACACCCCAGACCTTTCTTGGCTTGTGGGCCGATGTGCGCAGCTAAGATGAGCGGGTGGGACAGTCCACGGAGAGTGCAGAAGGTGATTTGAATGGCTTTATCAACTTTTAGTAATGTGTGCTCTCCAAAGTGCACAGGAAGCAGATCAACCCCACCTTCAATCCCTCCATCCTCCACTCCCTCAGCCCCTGATCTCTAAACACCAGCCCCTCACGAATCTGTTCCCCTAAACCTACAATTCTATCTATCTTTCTGTCTGTCTGATTCTCCTCCCAGCCACAGCTGCCTTGGCCCCTGTTCTCTTTGGGGAGGAGGGGAGTAATTACACGATGCAATGAAAAACAAATAACACTTGGTTATGGCTGTCCACTGAGTTGGATTACGCTGGCTTGGCTGCTGGGCGTGCTCCGGGCCAACATTTTGAGAATTTGTTGATACATTTCTGGCCCATTCTGTCTGCCAGAGGAGAAGAAATGCCATCTGCACCTTCTGCAGAGCTCCCTTTGTGATCTGGCTCTGATGTAAGCCAAACGCTGCAAATCATTGTCTAAAGGGTTGTGCAGACTAAACGATTTTCAACTTTGGCCGATTGCCATGACGTTCACACGACACAACTTGCCTTCTTGTGACGTGAGTCTTGAAGTCGTGGCGTTCACACTACGTGACTGATGGGTGACAGGGGGTCACACACCACACAAGCTGACAACTACTCTTGTCACCCGACGCTGGTCTCCAAACCACATTTTGTCAAGAAAACCCACGTGAAATGTGAAACGGGAAATGACTCGAACCTACACACAAAACAGCTGTTGTTTGAAATGATACCAATTATAAAGACAAAGAATATGGGTGAAAGAATGGATTAGCACACGCAGGTAGCAGGGAAGTAGCTGGAAGTAGTCGGAAAAGTAGCTGCCTACTCTGCCTGCTCTCATTGGTTGGATCTGGATGTCGAGTCGGCCGACTCTTCCAGATATTTGGCATGCTAGATATCTGGCAGACGTCAGCGATGTGTCAGAAATGTGTCGGGGAGACACGTCCTTGAGTACTTCACACATAACGACTGGCGACCGCCGATCAACCGCGGATTTAGCCCCGATCACAGCCTGACGGTCATCGAGCTCGCTGAGCGGCAAATCGGGGTTTAAATCGTGTAGTGTGAACTAGGCTTAAGCGGGTAAAGATGGACTCTCTCGAGCTATGTTGTGTTTTTAAAGCCCCAAAAATCTGCAAGGTGCTGCCCGTTTTACCTCAATTACATTAGATCGACTGGAGATGTTTTGGCCTGATTGGATTGCAGATATTTGCATATAGCATCAATGAGGCAGAAATACTATGTTGAGACAGTCCAGTATCTCTAGAAATGACCTTCACATCAGACTATTCTGTGCCATGCAGTTAACATCCGATGCCAATGTTTAGTACGCAGGATGTAGTGCATCCTTTGTGTAAAAATGGGGAAAGTAAAGGTGTGGAGATTGAGTTGGTACAGGTTGTTTTTGTTTATAGTGTGTATATATGTGTTCTCTATACTGTAGCCTGTGAGTCAGTTAGCACAACGTGAGCATACCTGACAATTAAGCTGATTCTGATTCTGAATGTGTAGCATGTCAGACTTTCCAACCATATGGCCGGACCAGAACGTTGACAGTATACAATACTGCAAAACCCTCAAGTATTTTTACTTTCTGTTAAAATCCTGTTCTTATGCAATATCTGCACATGGCAACTGAGGTATGGCTACGGTAGGGAAAAGATTATGCATGGCAGATTCTGGTTTAGGTATGGTTTGGGTGGTGTATGCGATTCTGGAGAAATCCAGTCGTATGACAAATACCATGATACAGAGTGAACAACATCACAGCAAGTACTAATGTACAAGGATTTAGAATTCAGTAGGGATAGTACATGGTGGACTTATACAGCAACTAATAAATTGTCCCTAGCAATAGTTTTGATCAAAAGAATTTAATATAATTACTGTTGTTTGTCATTATCTAGTCATTGTATTTAGTAGTCCAATTCCACTATGTTTTTAAGTTTTGAATGATTAAGTGTACTTTATCAGACCCTTAGCAACTTTATTTCTAAAAAGCAATTAGCGACAAATCTAGTAAGTTATTCTGGCCATCAGGGGGAAAGTGAGAAATAAACAAAAGTCTGCTATATTGTAAGCTAATTTATTCCACTGCATGCTTCTAAGAGTAATCTCAGTCAGCGTCTCTCCTTCCAAACCGCAGGCAACACAGAAGATAAGCAGCAGAATAGGTAGTGATGAGATTGAACCCTCCACAAACAGTGACACAAAATTGCTGCCTTTAGTGTAAGTAACGTTAGCTAGGCTGTGGTTTAGCAAACTGTTGTTACAGTTGCTCCTGCATTGTTAACATACAGAGAGGACAAGACGGTCCCAGAACCAGCAGACTGCACACAACTCTGCTGTGTGTTGTTGTGATCACTTTGTTTGTTTCCCATTTACAGAGCCAGGGCAACACGGGATTTTTTTCAACACATACACAGAACGGACAGCTAGTGTCCAGTGAGGAGGCATTTGCTGATTTTGACAAAAAGATGTGCTGGATTAGAATCACATCCCCCACCTTTAAGGCACCGTGAGACTGTGTAACAACAAGGATCATGCAATCTTGGTTACAATCTGTGTTATATCAATTTGACAAGAACAGCATGTCTAGGCATGACAGTTTGATAGTAGCCTAAAATATCACAGCTCGGCAAGGTTTCCCACTCATTTATTTTTCATTATGTCTCCATGGTTTTGGTTTGTGTGTGTGCATGTGTGTTTTCTTCCCTAAATGTGTCCAGTATTGGTGCTTAGGAAATGTAAAGGTTTATTCTGCATCGGGTTAACTAAAAGGTGTACGTTCAGTCACAGATGACGGATTCTGGTCTCCTGCCTTAAAATCTGACATGCTTCACGCACCTCCACCACCTCAAGCTTCACACCCTTACTTTTCACTTTGCAACATATAGGGCACACTACTTTCTGCACTGGCACTGGACGTACATGTTGGTAGAATGTTGAAACGATTGGCTCAGATGTTCACCTATGTCCTCCTATGACCTAAGCAGGTTCTCCTCTAAGGCTTTTAGACAATATCACCTTTAAACATCACATTTACAAAAAAGTTACATCGCCATATATTTGTTAGGGTATGTGTGTGCCATATTACACACAACACACATGTACTGAGCATGTTGTTATTTATGTCCAAAGAACACAGGCATCAGACAGACAGGAGCACAATATGTCAGTTCTGAGGCCTCTAATAATTATTGATGAGTCTACAGTCAGACTGCTTACTGGTTCCTCCCTTTTTTTGGTTACAGACACCTCTGGTTTCACTCTCAGTATATACACTGCCCGAGGATAAAGTTTTTCACATGACAAAGGTAACGGGTTTCGGTTGTGTTTCCTCCAGGAGCTGTCACACACGCCGGCCCCATTTGTTTTGCATGTTAATGCTTGAGGATACTTCCGTTCAGCAACATCAGAAACGCCGATGATCATCAATCAGCCTGACATGACAGAAACTGTAACCTCATTAGTTGTTAGCTGTTTGGAACTAATTGTATTTTATGCCAAACAGGAGCCGAACAAATGTCCAAGCACAATAAATATTACGCGGTTGCAGCATTTTTCTTTGGCACAGTTGCATATGGGTGTTGAAACACATTGTTAAGATACAATTCTGCCTTGAGAGTGCGTGTAAAATAATATCTGCAGTTCCTGTTTGTAATTTAATATGCACATTTCAGTTACAGTATGTCCAATATTACTTGTGTATAGAGTGGTTTGTAATTTGGGTGTATATATTTACAACATATACAATATTTAAAGTGTCCATGTGCATGTAGTGCAGAGATAATGCCCTGAAAACTGTGCTAGAGGCCGGGCGATTTAATCCATCAGTGCATAGAATTCATTTGGTGTTCCTTGACTCCTTGGCTCAGAGCGAAGGACCATATCACCAGAGGTGAAGCAGAGAGGAGATCAGATCAATTTAGTGGCCCTGCAACAATATGAATTACTGAAAAACGATTAGCCTGAAAAGCATGAGTGACACTTTGTTTGTCTCTGAGGAACCTCACAGCCACTTCTCCTGCCACACTGGGACATTTTTGATTGACACTTATCAATGTTGCCACTTCCCTTGTGTCTGACTTTTTGGAGTTGTCACCGTTCACATATCACAGATTTCCCTGGCTATCCAGAGATTTGAGGCCCGTTGATGTGCCATCCATAGCTGCAGCTGTTTGCGCGGGCACTCTGCTTTGACAAGTCCTGCCTCTGTTTAACACACTGTGACTCACACGTAGTGAATAGACATTTGACACCTGACCCCGGGGCTGGAGGGAAATGGCAGTGACATGCTGGTGCCTTTGCTGCTCCACTCTGGGCATTATACTGTCCGCCTTACACTGGCACTGCAGAAAACTCAGCTGTCAAAGCATTTCGACCAGCACTACTGGACTTACTTAGCAGCAATGAGTGTAAACAGGCTGTTTTTAGATACTAACAACCAACTGTTTTTGCCTATGAAAATAGTGGCTGTTGATTTGATCGCCACTAATTTATGCACCAGAGCTGACTGGAGAGTCCTCCTGCCAGAGTGAGTGTTATAAATATAGGCACGTTTCATTGTGGGATAACAGGCTGAGGTGCTACGGAGACACATCAGAGCGTCACCACCGTCCTCCTGCGGTTGCTCCTAGCAACATCATTTTCCTGAATGTCAGGAGAGTGAGAGATGGTGCCGGGTGTCTGATTATGACGGAGCGAGCTACATGCCTAGAAACAATGCAATTATCTCCTGCGTCATCTCACCCGGCGAGAAGGCGCAAGTATGGGAAATGAAGTGTGTAAGTCGCGTGTTATGTATCAGTTTGAAAACAGTGTTTTTTTTTCAAGAGACGGTCAGACTTGCACACGAGTGAAAAGGTGAAATATGATACGTCATTGCATTTATCAATCACTCGCTTTCTTTTTCTCCTCATGAATCTCTCTTGGGCCATTTGATAATTTGGTGCATTTTCCTCCGCTGACATGAGGAGCAGTTCAGTCTTTTATGTTGTTCTCTATGACATAAATTGTCTCATTAATACATCTTCTGCTGCAAATGGCATCTCCTCCCTCTTTCAGAACCTAATTCTCTCAATGTATCTCTCTTGTTATACCATTCTCCTCTGCAAGCAATCTAAAGAGCTCCTCTGGGATGCTGGCTTTGCTGTAATTCAGAAGTAGATTAAGAGAAGATATGGTATCTGCAGGCAGCAGGCCCAGGAGAGACAGCACTTGAGAGACAAAGAGAGGAAGACGATGAGAGAGAAAGACAGACAAAGACAGAAACAGAGACAGGCAGAGATTGATGGCTGCAAAACACCCGGCATAGTAAGCAAAAGTGAATCAGATAAAGATGAAAGAGAGACACAAAGACAAAGAGAAGCGAAAGACACATACATCGATAGACTCAGACAGGCAGTCTTTGTTATTGGCCCACAGGGACGAAGTTAAACCAGAGCCACTCAGTTACTCTAGCCTTAAAGACTCCATGTTTATCAGACATCATACAGTTTCTCCTGGAGGAGCTTCCAGATGCTTGGCCCAGGACACTTCACAACTATTTTCACACAGGACACAAGGATTATGACTTTAAAAAGCACCAAACATCATATGATAAGAACAGATATTATATGTGAGACAAATATTTACAGTGTTCCGGCTGCTTTAGATAAGAAAATAAGAAAAGGTGGCGAGGGTGAAGGTCCCACCAGTTCAGGGGCTACAGAAAAAAACATTTTCATGTGGGATTCAGTTATGTTGGCCTGGATCCAGACCTCTGAACCTTGCCCACCTTCGTCTTTTCAGTGATTCAAAATGGTCTGGCATGCATTCTTTGACGGCTGTCCCACTTATCATACTGCAGATCTATCCAAACATCTGCTTTCGCCATCATTGTAAATACATTCAAATTGAATTTGCCACCACAGTAATGGTGGTGTCATGACTAAGCGCAATAAATAAATCAGCTACCGGATTATTTAATTGAAATCAAAACTTAAATGAATTCAAAATATTTTTTTTCATCTCACTATGATGATATGGTGTCAGACTGAATAATACAGTGAAATTCAGTCTAATTATCAGGCTACAGTTATGAATGACATTACTGTTAAATCAGCATGGTGCACTCATTGGGTTTCTTCAGGTGCATTAGTTTTGCCAGCTCCTGGTGAAGCCATAGACAACCCACAATACCTCAAACTGCGCAGCTTGTAGTGGCTTGCTGTAGTTCTCCCCGCTGGCCCGTGAAGCATGGCGTCCTACTGAGCGCCCATCACTCTACCATGGCTCTGTGTGTCTCTGACAGCTGGGACACGGGAACAGTTAGAGCCTGCGTCCCATCACACTGCAGCACAGCTTGACTCCGAGATCATCGCCATCTTGAGGCAAAGACAAGAAACTGTTGTTTTCAAACTGCACAGCACCAGAAAGACCAGTATGTTGTCCGCTGTGGAAATGATGGCATCGGACATTAGACATGCTGTGATGCTGTGGTACACACGTGCAAGGAAACTGGCTTTTTATTACCTTCAACATAATGCAGTGAAATAGCCTTGAGTATTGATATGCACAACACATTCATCAGTGCAACATTCAGCCATTATCTATACTAAATCAATACTGCATGCTGGGTAACACCAACAAAACTGATATCAGAAAGACAAAGATGCACTTTCACCATGAAATTGTCTTCAATAGACCAGTAATGTGATATTGCTGTGTGTGCCCTCATACTGTGCACCACTCTGTCCAAACATCACCATAGCATGATAACACAGTCTGCCCCAGCACGCAGCGCCCTCTCTCCTCCACTCTCTCTCTCTTTCTCCCTCCTCTGTTTTTCATGGAGGGGGGCTTTGTTACACCCCAGTAACAGGTTTGATTGGAAAGCATCTAGCCCCCAGCAACCAATCCCCCAGCAGTACCGCACACACACACACACACACACACACATAGAAACACTCACACAGGGTTTCCGTGGCAACTGTGGTGCAGGGGGCAGACAGAATGATTTGGTCTACGGAGCGAGCCAGACTATGGTGATGAGGGGACGAGGCCTCCACCAGAGAGCGAGAGCTTGTGGGTGGGGCACTGCTGGTCCATGGTGGAGAGTAAACAGACAGAAAGATAGAGGAGACAAGTTGGGCTAAAAAAAGGGAATCATCTGTGAGCTGTAAGAATATATTCACAACAGTTACTGAGTTCAGTTTTTCTTTGGACTCACATGGTCCAGAATGTGGATTGGATCTAAACTGGACATTTTAACAATGATTGAAGGACAAGTGAGTCAACAACACATAGAGCAAATGTGTAAATGTATAACGTATATTTTTCAGCACCTTCTATCCCCTTTTGATTTTGTCAGAATTCAGATCTCTGTCACAAACCATGTTGCTGTTTGTTTACAACATTGCTCTTCCTTCTGATTTGAATAGGTGATTTTAAAAACAGGGATGTAATGGTCGAGTATCTGACTGTCTGACTTGTTCTACTTGGAGCCGGATGTCACACAGCTTCCAAAAACTGGGCTTTTTGGAGATTACTGACTCTGAACCAGTTCTCTCTGGTTACTGGAATGGGATTAACTGCTGCTTCTGCTGTGTGTGTGTGTGTGTGTGTGTGTGTGTGTGTGTGTGTGTGTGTG
>JAPMOB010226356.1:0-18733 GCA_029875015.1 Lepomis gibbosus
CCCCCCCCCCCCCCCCCCCCCCCCCCCCCCCCCCCCCCCCCCCCCCCCCCCCCCCCCCCCCCCCCCCCCCCCCCCCGAGAACGTGACAAGAGCTAAATTAATCAGTGTGTGGGCAACCTTTAGCGACACAAACCTTTTTCAATTCCTCTCTCTGAGTCACATGGCATTCTTTGCGTTGGTAGAGTCGGCAGAGATAAAACTGAGACAGCCTTTGTTGAGTTTGCATGTAAAATGGATTTTGTGTTTGAGGGGGAATAGGAGGCGCAGTAAGAAGCAGTCTTTCTCTTACTGGATTTCTTTGTATCATCGTCTATGTCCATATCATTCATATTAAAATACTGACACTGGCAACAAAGCTTTTACTTCACTGTTTAAGATGCCAACATGTCTTCCTACCCAAGCAACAAATATTTTGTTTTATTATTGAATTTCAATGTGACATATACTGTCTGGGTGTTTTCTATCCTGCCACCCAAATGGTGAAGGTCTGGTTAAGTTTAAAGCCTGAACTGAACTGCTTTAAGAAGAATCCTGGATAGCTTAAGTTAAATTATCAGAATAAAAATGTGTCAGTGTGTCTTTTTGAAAGCTCTGGCTAAGTGCAGTGATCTTTAACTTTTGGGTAAAGCACCCATGCTCCACCCATGCAGGTGTTGTTACTGTATGTGTATTCAGAGCCAGTGAGTAACAGAATTTCAAAAGAATAACAAAAACTACATTAACATGCAATAAAATAATTGTCAGCGTTAATTTATTAATGCATAAACACAATGATAACGTGTTAACGTCCCAAGCCCTAAGTACAATACATTTAAACGGGCCAATGCAGTGCTGGAAGAGGGACAAAGGACCGCAATTCTACATTTTACTCTATGGCGTACCGGGACTTTTTCTTGCGTACCCGCACTTTTCATGAGCTGCTGGTAGTCTTTTCTGCACTCTTCATATCAGGTTCTCTGGGTACTATGTGATGCTCATCTGTTCCCATTCTCACCTGCCTGCTAATCTAAATCAAACTCCTTTTCCTACAGAAGTGACTAAGATTTTATTTCAGTTGTAATAGAAACCTAAAATATGTAAAATGATCAAAACACGCCTAATTATTGTTTTTAGACCACTGTAAACTAGTAACACTAAACTGTTGGGCTTCTGTAAATAACTTCAGAGTACGGTCTAGACCGGCTCTTTATGAAAAGCGCTGTGAGATAACTGTTGTTGTGATTTGGCGCTATATAAATAAAATTGAATTGAATTGAATTAAACATATCGTTTGCCTTTTGGCTCTGCAGTTGTAATAAATTATTTACCTGGAAGATTCAGATGTGAAAGGAAAGTGAGGTAAATTAGTGAATCTAAGACCAAAAATCACTTCCTGGAATGAGAAAACATGATCACCAACATGAGATGTTGTAAACCAACATAAAAATGAAACATTTTTTGCTACCTGGAAATGAACTTTCTAACTTAAGCAAAGTTTTGTCTCTTCATCATTTTGTAAGAAATGCAGGCAGGTACAGAGCACAGTTCACAATGAGCTGCAAATGCCCGGGAAACCTACTTCCAACTTTTATTTTCAGTCCAAGATGGATCGCTGTGTGACTCAAGCACTTGTTATGTTCAACACAAGTGTTGAAGCCAGTGTGTGTGAAACCAGATGAATAAAATACATAACAGACAGACATCAGGATTATTTCAGACAGAGCGCAGCACAGCATTTAAAAACTATTCATTTTTAGATGTCGCAAACTGTCAAAAATGGATTTAAAGCTCAAGGAATCAAAATGAGAATAGCAATATTTTCCCCCAGAAGTGCACTGTTCACACTTATGTAAAAATGATTGGATAGTAAACAAGATGCAAGAGTTTGTGTTCACATGCAGTGACACAGGAATCCAAACATAAAGCTCCACCACATTGCTGTCAAGACAATTCCACAGCTCTGTAGCTCTGAATCGCTACATCTCCAGGGTAAACATGTACTGCATATTATGGTCTGTCTCCGCTGCAAACTAAGGGAAACAAATGGAAACAGGATGTTAGAGCTCCATGCTGAGACGCACTTGAGAGAACCTAGCCTTCATCTTTAAATTCCTGCACAGTCCTGTGATAACGCAAAAATCGAGGTCACAACATCCAGAGTTTGTTTCCTGTGAGATGGATGATGCCGTTGTTAATGCCGTTTCTTATGTAACTTGTGTAGGCAAGGTTATGTCTCCCCAGTGCCTGAAGCACTGCTGCAGATACAGGAGCGCTGGACATATTAGGAACATGGCCACCGGCACAAAGCAGCAACGGAAATTAAGAATCCAACATGGAGTCATCCGCCGCTTTATCTGCAGATGATTGCAATGCTTTTATAAACAAAAACAAAAGGCACAACCGCAGAGTTACAGCTGTGGGCGGTACCATCGTATGTGCATGCCCGTGTGCATGAGTACGTGAAAGAGAGAGACAGGGAGAGACTGTGACCAACCAGAGCTCATTAAAGTTTCAACTATGCATAAAAAACAAACAAACAAACAATAAAAATGGATATACACACAGAAATATAGTAATTACTCACTCAATCCCATAATTCCTCTCTCACTCTATCTTCCACTTTTCTACTCTCTCACCCCTCTGCTGAGAGGGCTCATAAATAAAGCAGGGTAAGATTGCAGAGCCTGCAGCGATAAGGGATTCTGGCTGGGAAAGCGCTGCACCTAGTCTACCACATGGGGAGAGGGCAGAGACAGAGAGTTTTTGTGTGTGTCTGTTTGTAGGTGTGTGTGTGTGGTGGGGGAGGTGTGGGTGGGTGGTAAGCTGCTTTTGAGCTATCTGAACGGGCTGATTTGGAACACCTTGTTGTCCCCGACTGGCATTTACTGCTGTTGCTTCACTGTGTTCTGTAAAGCAAACTACCATTTCTGATAGCCAGAATACAAAACACACACCTCCCTCCAACCTAAGCCAGTTGTAATAACACCACCTGCTGCTCTTGAGAGTGTGTGAAAACTGGTTAGCATGCAGTTGGAGATTTTGCAAACTTGACCGAAAAAGCTGAAAAAAAACAGACCATGCTTAAACACTGACAATTGCAGGACCACTCTGCTATGTCTTGTATATAAGAAATTGTAAAATATGTATTTACAATAGTGTCAAATCAGATCCAGTTTAAAATTGAAAATGAACACGCTTGGAATATAACATCAAAGCTGTGGCAATCCATTACATACAATTAAAAAAACAGATGTGAAGCAAACACATAACTAGCTAAATGAGCATAATACATGAGATATGAGTCATGAGTCCTGATATAAGAAAAGGGGGCATTTTGCATATTGCCAAGAGAATGCTAATAATGCAGACCTTTCAACCTTAATAATTAAATGTTTATATTTTTAAATATTTAATTAAAGTGAGCATTCACACAGGAGTTATCAGGTCCACAATTTAAAACCTGCACTTCCAAGATCACAATCTTTATCTTGGGTCAACAACCATGTTTCTGTCTCCAGTGATTATAATGATAAGATCAGAGCTGATAGCAGACCACTAGGACAGAGCCCAGACCTGTGGCAGTATCTGAACGCTTAAAAAAGATCTTAATCCCATTGTAAATCTATGGGCTAATATAGGATGCTTTTGGGAAACTTGGGTCCTGAAATATAACCAGACATACTGAGTGATCATTTGGAGCAGGGCCCAACAGGTCATGTCTTGGTTACTAGGAATCAAGGTGACCCTCAAGGACCACTACTAAACACTTTGTCCACTGTTACTGTGCACATGGAAAGAAAGAGATTAAGAATGAGGGTGAGGAAGATGTGAAGATTTTAGCATGGTAACAGTCAGACAGACAAAATGAAACCAGCTTAAGGCCGCAGGAGAAACTTGTCTCTAAGCTCTCTACACATTTGCCTTTCATAAGGATAAACAAACAAATCAACAGTGCATTCATAGAATAGCAACAGCGTTCATATGCCAGCACGACAAATCCCTGTCTGTGATGCAATCTCATTGAATTTTCATGCATGTTCTCTATCTGTCTGCCTCCTGTCTCTGCCTCGCAAGCTATTATCTGATTGGGATTTTGCAGTTTAAAGATGCTGTTTGATTTGTTTTGTCCAGACTGCATTTTCTGTGGTGATGGTGGCTTTTTTTTTAAATCAGCTGAGCTTCTGCTGTAGTTCATGCCTCCCTGTCCTTTTTAAGCTGTGATTATGTTTTGTCTCTAATGAGGAGCAACTAGCAAATAGTCGTGCGCTTATGCAAGTTAGAAACACTGCTTTCTTTTCAGATTAGGCTTTTACAGCCAACTCAGCCAACAATTTTAGATTACTCAAGCTTTTTCAAGAATTTTGGTAGTTTTTTAAATTTGTTCCATTTGTTCCTCGTCTGTGCTTCTATCCTTTCTCTTACTTCAGTTAATCCCACACAGAATGGCTCCGGTGGTTTATTGGTCGAAAAATCTAACTGGGTTAAGGGTTACAAACTACTGTGTCATCAGGATTTCAAAGACTATACTTCAGTGTGTAATTACAACCTGCTTCAGACTGAAATACAAAAAAATCTCAATGTCTTTGAAACACCATTTTATATGTATAGACGTCTAAAAAAAATTATTTACTTTAAAAATATGATATGAATGATGTGTGTATATTGTCCACATATGTTGATATATGTGTGTACTAGGGGCTCTTGTACAGAATGTGAAAACAAATTTCCTCCACTGAGGACAATAAAGAATGAATCTGAAAAAATCTCAATGTCTTTGAAACACCATTTTATATGTATAGTCTAAAAAAATTATTTACTTCAAAAATATATCAATCTTGACTCAACAGTACACGTTTAATTTCTCTACATACTCATCATATATTGTTAACTATGCTTTATCTCTAAGCTGTAAAGTACCATGTTTATATGGTATATCAGTTTTTTACATCAGCAGTGATACTGACCAATGCTATTTGCAATCACTGCTATATTGATGGTACAGTTTTACCGTGGAAATACAGTGACATAGACATAGTCACTGCCATTAAGGTACAGTACCATGGCATACTATTGTATTATTATGGAATTGTGCCATCATGGTTCTTGAGATGTTAAGAATTTTACTAAAAAGCCAGCAGAGATGTTGACGTTAGTGATGTGTCGTAACAGCCCGAAAGCCAGTGTGACGTCAATCCAGCAGCTCAGTGGCCCAGTTTACACAGCTGAAACTTTCTCGGCAAATAAGAGCGGCCCCTCGCTGTGCAAACCCTGCAGGCTGTCTCCCAAAGGACAACACAACCCTGACACAGGCCCTCTGTCCCCAAAAAGGACAGATCTCTTTCAAGCCTGTTACTAACACCACTGTGCATAGTCTACTAGGCCTATTTTTCCTCTCTCTGTCTGTTTCTTTGCTCTCTCCCTTGCTCCCTCTATGATTTCAGTGTACGATCCTCAGGGGCAAGATCTTCTAGAAATTTGCCCCCTTAGCTATTTTAAAACTGTATCGGACCAGCTGGCTCGGCCACTGACTCATATCCGCCTTATAACTCCCTCATTATGTGACACAAATCAATTATGGATGAAAAAAGACCGTTCAAAGTTGCACAGAGGCCCTTTCATGTGTCAAACCTCACTGCCAGATGAACACAAAGAAAAGATGAGGAAGAGAAGGAGAAAAAAGAGGAAATCTGTGTGTGTGTGTGTGTGATTGCATATGTGAGTTTCCAACTCAGACTATTCCTCAGTGGCTTTCTGCCCCTTAATGTAGAAGTTCAACATTTGTGGAAATACACTTTTTTTTTTTGCATGGTTTACAGGGCGGCGCGGTGATGCAGTGGTTAGCACTGTTGTGGGTTCAAACCCCGGTTTGCCCCGCCCTTTCTGTGTGGAGTTTGCATGTTCTTCCCGTGTCCGTGTGGGTTCTCTCCAGGTGCTCCGGCTTCCTCCCACCTTCCAAAGACAATGCAGGCTAGGTTAATTGGTGTCTCTAAAATTGTCCTTAGCTGTGAGTGTGAGTGGTTATTTGTCAGTGTGTGGCTTTCGCCTGATGTAAGCTGGGATTGGTTCCAGCCCCCCACGACCCTGTACGATGTATCCCTTGACGATGGATGGATGGATGGATGATTTACTAGTGAGATAAGAAGATTAATATCTATAAAATACAGAGCTGGAGTACACAATGAATATAATATATTTTGATCATTTGAAGGTCCAATGTGTAATATATAGGAATGCAATATAATAAGTTTTCAGTGGTGTATAAAGACCTTACATAATGAATCGTTATGTTTTTATTACCTTAGAATGAGACATTTCTATCTTCATACACTACAGAACCTCTTACATGCAGGTCGTTATAGAGCACCGCCATATTTCTACAGTAGCCCAATCGAACACAGTGCATTACAGAGCACATTTTGTGACAACATCGCATATGTACAAATAAGAAGTAGGAGTAGTCATCGTCTAGTTTGTTAGAAGAAGACAAGGGACATTTGGACAAATGGAGGACCACACGTATTAGCACAAGAGCTGATACAGCGTGTTGGCCACCATAGCTTCTACTATGCACTTGCAAAGGGAGGGGTGAGCAGTGAGTGAGCCGTTGGTTGCAATTAGGTTGCAATTCACAACCCTCACCACTAGAGAGCCACTAAAACCTAAACACTGAACCTTTAATTTCCAAATTAAGAGAAATGTGAAGTTTCAAATGGCAACTCGCTTCTTCTTGTGGCTTTTGTGGGAGGGGCTTAGGAGGTCCCTTCGCAGAGTAATGAGAGACTAGTACACCACTGTCCCGCCATAAAAGTTATTTCCCACTGTTGCCATGCCACTTGTTGATACCGGGTTACATAACCTAGACGTGTTATCACACGTGATTTGTACGAATGCTGGTGACTGTTTCTCAGCCACTGTGTTTGCAATACTTCTGAAACTGTAAGCTGAAGATATTGAGCTTGCCAGAATGAGAACATGTGCGAGGAGGGGGGTCGTGTGCACAACCAGTGATTAACACTGTATTAGAGACTGGTCCTGGCTCTGATTGGGTGTTTTGTTCAGAGAGTGGTGGATTCTGGCAAATGGCAGTAGGTGTAGTGGGAGGAGCCAGAGGAACTAGATTTTTTTCTATCCCATGTACTGCTGTTAAGACACAGTGGCAGTTTCAGTAAATATGACCAAAATTTGTTTTTAAAAGAATTTCCTACTGCTGCTTTAGTTAGTTGGTCTTAATTCCAATAGGTCTTTGCAGTATCTCTGGCCATAGTGTAGGCTGCTACATATGATCACTGAGAAAAAGATATTGGTTTTGTTTTTTGCATTCAACTCCCAGTGACAACAACTTCTAGAAGCTGCGCACACTCGTGCCCAGTTTCTTGTTCACCAAGATATCGTTACTGCATGTAACTCTATTTAACAAAAAAGTGAATATTGAACTATTCCTTTAAGACCACAGATCTTCTCTCTCCCTCCTGTTTGGACCGAATATTCTCTCTCTCTCTCTCTCACACTCTTCATTTTTGCATCTGTTCCTTCTCTGCTGAACTATTTTTGTCCTTCCCTCTCCTTCTGTCTCTGTTTCTCACTTCTCTGTCTTCACATACACCCTCCTCTGTTACCTACTGTTCCCGGTCTCCTTCCTCCCCCTCCATTTTCACACATCTGCCCCTCCAGCTGGGCTCTGCCTGTCTCTGTCTACTTGCTTTGCACATTCGCTCTCAAGTCACCAAGGTTAGGAATACTAAATTACTGACTACTGAAATTCTCCACTGCGAATGACTCCTAACCTCTGCCGCATGTCTCTGGCTCTGATGATCTCATGCTCCTCTGCTGTGTCATTTCGTGAGTTGGGACGTTTATGCTTGTCTCAGAGCTGATATGCAAAAAATAATAATTTCCGGTGCAATGTGTGATGGCCTGCTGCTCCGTCTGTCTCTCCAAAAAAAAAAAAAAAAAAAAAACACTTTCCCTTCATCTTCTCTCACCACTGCTCTCCATCAATTCCCCTCTCTCGCTCCCTCTCACTTCAGAAGTTGTGATTGTATTTGGGGTAAAGTGGAGCAAGGGCAAGGCACGGCCTCATCCTCTGAGGCGGTGGCTGCCGGGCGTTTAGACAGTAAGGGGCATAAAACACACAGGCCTTGGCATATCGCTGGGTCCCTGCACACTGGAGTAGCAACACCATCCATGCATTATTACACTGGCTGAACACAGTGCTGCAAGACTGAGCACAGATTTATGCTCAGTCAGAGGAGAGGAGTGTGTCTGTGTGCAATGACCATGTAAAGATGCAATAGATACAATGGATGGATGGACAGATGAATAGAAATAGAAAAAGAAATCATCACTTACCTAATTGGCAGAAAATGCAGGGCCAGAAAGCAAAAGAAAGAAAGGAAAGACAATATTAGTCAAAAACATTAGACATTAAACAAATCTAAATAACATTAATATAATAAGAATATTTTTCAGATGCTGATATCACAATATGGCAAATGTTAGGACACATAAACACATGGAATGTGATAGCATTGATGTTCAGTCAAGTTAGCTATGCTTAAGTATGCATTGTGTTAAAAAACGATATCACTGACAAATGGGTGATTCTGTAAAAAACCCAAATTACATTCAATAGTGTGTTGTTGTTTTTTATGTAAACAGTTCCAATATGTTTAAAACTGCTTTCTACTATATGGAAAATTCTGTAAAGTTAAGGTCAGAGAAAGATTGTGGTTAATTTAATGATGAGGCAAATGTTAACTGCATAGTCTGTGTTACCACCAACAGGCGCTGCAAAAACCTCATGGAGCGTAACAAACAAGAGTGTGCTTCAAGACCACCAGATTCACCCATTAGCATGTAGGAGGAGACACACTAGGGGTCAAAATCATAAACAAAATCTTAATTCCTAAACCTTGTACTTTGTAAGAAAAATGATAATCTTCACGCTTCTACAGATGCAGTGTAAACACAAACAAGGAATGCTCAACAGGGTCTTTGGCACCTAGTTCATTTCCTGAGATTAGTTTCTCTGATTTAATAGTTCCTGAGAGTTCTTGGTCAAAAATGGCATATTAGAAAATGTAACTTTTTTTATGAGTGACTGCTGGCCTTTACTGTGAATTATAATTACCATTTTACTTACAAAACAAAAATACATTAAGTATTTGAAATGCTGCGCATGAACACCAAGGAGTGATTTAAACATTACAATGTGGGTCGATTACTTGTAAGCTGTTGATTTGTGGATAGGGGTGGGATTAAGTAAGGTTTTTTTTCCTTTTCCCACTCCTTTGAATATGTAATGGACATTGACAAGAGTTTAAAAAGTCTTTGGCTGTAGTTATTGTTAATTGATTTATTATTGTGTTATGGTGGTGATGACGCAAGGGACAAGACACATGGCTTTGGTGTGAGCGACCCGTGTTCAATTCCCACTTTGACCCATCCACCATTTGTGTCCCTGAGCAAGACACTTAATCCCTAGTTGCTCCAGAGGCGTGCGACCTCTGACATAAATAGAAATTTTAAGTCGTTTTGGATAAAAGCATCAGCTAAATGAATAAATGTAATTCTAATCACTTTGATTTGTTTACTTGATTTCATTTCTTGTCAGATGTTCTTTTCACAGCCACAGAGGTTGCAAATTACCTTCAGCTAGAAACCCTATATGCAACACATCTGTAAGTATTGCTTATAGGGTAAGTTATTGTGAACTGTTACAATGTGTTTCTTTTGCATTGTCCCTGACAAATAAACCAAGATATATTCGACATAAACATAATAATTAAATTAATTGAAACACCTTGGGACATAACCTTTCAAAAAACTCTGTAAAATCCAGGTCTATTTTTGACCGAGGCTGCGTAAAGCAGCACAGAGCAGATCGAACCAGGAAGGAAGTCAGATACAGAACAGCATAGCATATTTTCAAAATAAAACACCCTGTGGAGACTCCTGATCGTAAAAACATAATAAACATGGTTAAAACGCAAAAAGAAATAATTTAACTACGTAGCCTTCTTAATCACATTAGAAGCACAAAATGCAAACACTGATTACCAGATCAACAAAATCTAAACACGTCAGCAAAATCAGGCAGCCAAAACGCTCTGACTCTGAAATGCACCTTGTGGCATATGCAGCCTGAAGAACAGACAGAATGAAACGGGGTCAGAGAGAGCAGTGAAGAAGGTAGTAGAGGCACAAAACGGACAAATTAAAAACAAGTCAATAATGTGGGGCAGGCTGCACGCTCCGCTGCTGAAATGAGACACGCTTCCAGTGGACTTTGAGTCAGTGAATTCCTGCCGTCAGGGATGAGCCCCTTTTGGCTGACTCGTTTGAGAAAGCTTCAAAACAATCCTGTTCTCCTTCCTCTTGAGATTTAATGCACCTTCCACAACAGGGACATGACAGGATGTCTCCACTGAATTAAAAAAAAAGCTTATGAAGCTGTATTGAAGGAGAAAATGCCAGTGAATTGTTTGCAGTGTACAGCCCTTTTGTTTGATAAGCATTAAGCAGTGTGAATGGATACCGAAAAAGGCAAACATCCAAGTAATGTTTTAATGATCAAATATTGAATTGAACTGATGCACAGAAACGACGTGTTGTTGTTTCTGAGAAAGCTGTTTTGTTAAATAATAAGACTTGTGTGAGCGTGTTCATACACACGCACAAATACACGAATACAAATTCCATTATTACCAATTTAAACACTGTAGTATGTGCATATATATAAATTGGGCTGCCATGGCATACATGCATTCCACTCAGACAGACAGACAGAAAGGGAGGCCTAGTTACACAGACCCAGATAGAGCAAGAAAAAGGAATACACAGAGAGAAAGAATCAGGCAATGAGAAACTTTATGTGCATAATCTCTTCTTTGTAAAAAGTCTAGGGGAGGAATAATAAGCTAGACAAAGCTATCATCTGCCAACACAGTGTTGAGCCAAACCCCTATGTGTATAAATGCAGCTTGCTACAGTCGCTCTTAGTACTGCTTTGCAGTCACATGTTCAGTGTTACTCAGCTCATGTGGGCATTTGATTTAACCACAGATATAAATTAAAGTAAAAAGCAGACTGTCAATTTTAGCCCTGCCCTGAATATCCATTTACTTTGAGCTCTTTGACACCGTAATTTAGACTAAGTGAACATGGAGCTCTTCACTCACTAGCTCATGGATTTACCCACTAAACCAGTCTCATGTACTGTATATATGGATCTAAATTGCCATCAAAATTTCAATCACTTATGTTTCCCTGGGGAATGAGAGAGAGGTCAGTAGAGGAAATGCTGCTGTGATTATTATATTAATTGACAATAGTTGTCACCGTTATGTGCCTTGTGATTTTTTTTGTCTGGTGAGCAATATTTTAAAAATTGGGAGAATGATAACTTTAAAGTAGTGGTGCAAATGATAAAATGCAAAGTTTGTTCAAACAAGGCTGGATTACCAGCAAGACAACGCGAGCAACTGCTCCTGAAGGCACCAGGTTCACTGTCTAGTTGTGGTAATTAATTCGAACTGAATCCCTTTACTCATTGCCAGCAGGTAAAAAAATGTAAAAATAAATAAAGCACCTGTTTTACCTCGACCTGTTCAGTTGATACTAATACACTATAGTGCACTATTCCTAAATACAAGTTGGTTTACGGATATCTGAGAAAAATAATGTGAAGCTTATATTTGTAGACTTCAGTGTGCACTGTACCAGATGGATACTTAAAGCTAGGGTAGGCAACGTCGGAGAAACTAACAAGAGACAGCTAGAATTTATAGTATCCAACTGAAATAACAAGGCACAAGGACTTGTCACAGATCGTATGCAGAGTGAACTGGATTTGTTGGGAGGCTGGTATAAAGAAATCAAGATAACTGTGATATGAGACCTTTTGGAAGATCTAGCCAAAGACTTTTTTACGGTCAAATGCAGGATCAAAAATCATTTTATCAAGTTCAAAAGGCTGCTGTCAGTACAAGAGCTCTTATCTGCCCATCAGTATGAGCCTGGATAGACATAAAGGGAGAAACTCAATGTTTGATGGATTTTACCACAGAGCATTGCTGGCCATCATCAGGGATCTCCAGTCAGCAAAAGGGACTACAAAGAGAGAAATAATAGGACAGAACATGATGGACAAGGACAATTAAAGTATGCATACTGTGTCACTAATTTGTCGCTAAGTCGAAGGCTCATTAATTGTGATTGACTTCAGATGGACTGGGTGAAAGTATGAGAGGCAAAGTGAGTGATATGTGAAATTAGAGCTGTTTCAGTGTTTAACAGATAGCTCATGATGAAGATTAAGTTTTGGCCTTGTTTCTAGAGTTCAGCTCACTTGCTGATCAGTAAATTCGGATGTCTTGTTCTTCACCCCGAGGGCCCCGGAGCAGAGCGGATGCTGCAATCCTTTGAAATCAACTGAGAAAAAAAAAGGGAATGGAGTGAAATCATTGGCTCGTTTGGTGTGCAGGGAGCGTATCCTAGTTTCCGTTTTGCAGGCGACGACACGCTCTGCTCTGTTATCTGACAGACACCACTCATGAAGCGCATGAACATATTATTTAGCTTGTGAGGACCTGGTGCGCTCTCTCTTTATCATGACACTACAACAACATACCTAACCTTAGACTTTGCCACAGCGTACACTCATTTTGTGAGGAACTGGTACATTGTCAGCTTGAACCTAATTCTTCAGGAGGCAAGGACTTTCCAAATGTCCTCTTTCTCACAAACAAAGAAATTACATACATGCTATGTAATTTGGTGGTACATTTGTAACGTATTATTATGCTGTCACAACCTTTCCAGCTCCCAGTACATCTGCAAATCTTTCTTTGTGACTAACTGCAGTCTAGTATTTCCCATGTAGTTTTAGTTTGATGTTTTGCGTTAACTCTCAAAAATTCTTTACTTAAGAACAATAATAAAAAAGTCCTTTACAATATTTTTAAACCATTTTCTTTCATCCACTCTTTTGTTTTTTTTCCAGGTTAGGAAGTCCTGGAATGTTATTTCTTGTATTGTATTTCCATTATTTCCCCAGTGGGTTAGTTTTGTTGGAGGAACTGCTTTGATTCATACTTCCAACTGACTAAAGAAATAAACAATAGATTGTTGAGCTACTTGTCTAGTAAATCTTAGGAGTCCTTGGGAGTTTGGCAAAGATGATTCTTTTTTATGCCATGGCTATAACACCCTCTTTGACAGCCTGACAACTAGCTCACATATGTATGAGAGCACACATTCAGATGTAGGCATGTGCTTGTAAACTCTCCTTCAGGTATATTTTCATACACCAGTGTCATTGACATTGGAATAAAATGCCTAGTCTCTGATTTGACATTAAACCTCATCTGTCAAGCAGACAGCAAGTGTGTTTAAAGAGCAAAGCTGTCTCACATTGGTGACTGTGAAGGTTGCTCAACGGTATGAGGGCTTATGTGTTAATCATGTGCAGAGATCAGCAGTGGTGGGAAAAATGGAGGGAATGCAGACGTATGCAAGTTTATTCCTCAGACAGTACACAAACACCTACATGCCTGCTAACATGCACACATATGCATATAAATATACATACGCAAATTACAATATCCGTGCAGCTGCATGTAAATACAGACACGTGCAAACACACACTCCCACTCACACACACAAACATCTAAATCCCAAACCACAGTGAGGTCAGTACATGTGTCTACAGCAGGAGAGTAAATAAAGTTGTGCCCATTAGGTCCCTACATTTTCCTTAAGGACAGTGCTCATAGCCACTGTGCTGCTTTCAGCTACATAATCAAGGTGATCGTTCACAAAACAAAAAGCAGCGAAAGTCACAGTGCTACACAACACATTATTTCTTTTCCCTCATATCTACTCGGCAGTTTCAGAGTAATAAGTCTACTGTCTCTGCCACATTTATTGCTGTCTGCCTCAGAAAGCATAACAACAAATATATCCAGATCTGTACCTCAGTACAAAACAGCAGAGGGGCCAGTGATTCATTGATAGGAAACACCACCATACTGTAAATTTGACTTTATTGCACCTTCATAATGCAGATAAAATGTAAACCAGGTATGTTTATGTACTTACAAAAGATATACTGCACATAAAATGTCTGATTTCCAACACTTTTCCCATCTCATTTATTTCAGTGAAATACGTGCCTTAGCAAAGTGCTCCGGCAATTAAAAATGGTGGCTCGCCCTGCAAAAAAGTGGAAACTTTTCACAGCGCAGTACATGCAAGCACACATTCCTGGTAGATTACATTGTAACTTGAATGCTGTATTCCTACAGCTTAGTCAAGTCAAATCAATTTTATTTATAGAGCCCAATATCTCAAGTCACAAATTTGCCTCAAGGGGCTTTACGATTTTTACAGCATACAACACCCTCTATTATTAGAGCCTCAAGCCGGATTAAGTAAAAACTCCCCCCAGAAGAAGCAGGAATGGGAAAATAGTTTACCTCCCAATATTAAAGATGGATGATAAAATCATTGTCATTATGATCCTGTCTTATGGTATTAAAAAGAAAAGTCATGGACAATTTCAAGACCCAAGTGTTTACAGTGCTGTTTTTGATCTGAGGGCCCACTACAACAGAAAATCACAACTAAAATCTGTTAGTACACTACTAAGAGAAAATCTAGTTGTCATATTTTAAGGATTACTCGATAAGCTGGATGGCTGATCGTCATCGTCATATAGTAATCATAACAATTCTGGACTGCACATATTTTTTAAAGGTACTTCTGGTTGAAATATGTAAAACATATGAATTCCTACCAGTTTAAGCACAAACATTTTTATTAATGACCCCTTTGGCGAGCCCAACTGTCGGTCTTTTCCAAACTATTAGTCCTGCAGCAACTGTTCACCGTTTCTTAATTTTCAATCACGTATCCATGGAGCACATGAGTCCACTCAATATGCTGCAAAATTAAATTCTTTGCGTGACTGGGAGTGGCAAGAACTCACAAGCACATTCTAATAATATTTATATTATATATTATATCTATCTATATATATATATATATCTATATATATCTAGATATAGATATATTATATATAGATATATATATATAGATATATATATAGATATATATATCATGTATCTTGAAAACATCCTTACCATGTCAAGGCACGGTAAGGATGTCACAGAGCTCACATTTTATGCAGGCTATATGAACATAGTAATTGTGCAGAAAACAGACATAGTCTCTGACGAAATACACACCCAGACGCATACACACACACAAACACAGAGCCAGATTGGACTATTTAGCTGCTCATCCCAATTGAGCGGGCCTTTGATCACACATCAAACAGATAACAACCTGGGAGACAACACACACGCATGAATTCACATGCACACAGACACACGTGCACAGAAACACTCACGCATAGCAGTGTGAGGATTCGTGTGCAAAACAGGTCGTTCCTGAGAATGAGTGAGGAGATGGGCAAGAGCAGATGAGGGTTAGGAAGAGATGGGAGAACAGATGGATTGAGAACATGCGAGGAGGGAGAGAGGGATAGAAAGAAGGAGGGAGAGGAAAAGAAACTGCAACTTGGCTAGGAAGAAGAAAGAGTCTGCTAGTTACACTACATGGGGACATGTTTGTTATCATTTTATTTTATTTTTCAAAGAGAAACACTGATCTAAGTTTACATTTATGATTTTACAAATAGGTGAGACAAAATAAATAATACACATCAGTTTAAAAGTATAACATATACATAAAATAAACGAATAAGTGCAAGTTGATTAGTTTAAAACTCAGGGTGTGCTTAGTACATCGTGACATCACTGTCTGGTGTGGGTTCACTTGAAACTTTCAACCAGAGGAGGTCAGTGAAGCAAATCATTTCTGACTTGCAGTTTCTGCTCAATTTTCACTACATTCAATACAGTATTCTGGTATAATGACTACATGTCTATCCTTAACATGGCATATTTTTTATTTCAAATGTTTCATGTTCTCTAACATGTTGAGAGAGAAACTTTGTCTGTATGAATGTACCGTATATGTGTACCTGTGTATTACTTGATAGGAGAATTTCAGTGGCACAGGGATAAAAGAGGATGAGGTGCATTAATCTGGTGCCATTGGTTAAACTGATCTGTTTCATAGACTGTATTTAAAGATGAACAACATGACAGCTGTACAAAAAGTAAAGCCAAAACATTTCAATCCCCCCGAGGCTGGCTGCAGTATAGGTCATACCACGACCCCTCCATGTTGGCAGATGGGACTTGGACCAAAATATTAAATCAAGGTAAACGTCAAATACATTTTTACCGAAGATGGTTTCTGTGTGTTGAAGTGTTCCTGATAAGTTTGGTTAGATATTTGATGCTACAAAAAGGGGGTTTTAAATTATTGACAGCTGAGCCATGATCGCGATTGAGTCGGCTGACTGTATGGGCTTGACCTCAATACTGCGGATCTAACCCCAATCACTACTGCGCAGACTCTGGCTCCGAATTAAGTCACCAGTGCAACCTGGCAACGCCCATGCCCGGGATACTTTGGCTTCATTTTTGTATAGTGGGAAGAAGAGCAGACGCGTTTTTATACAGTCTGTGACAGTGGTCAGCAATAGGTGGCCTGCGGGCCAAGGCTGGCCCTCCAACAATAATATCTGGCCTGTCGCCAAATTACTTTAATAGCAGCAAAAAAATATATCAAACATTACAATGGTTGGTGCTCAGTCGTGACAGCAAAAAATTACTCACATAATCACTTCCTCTTAAGTGATTGTGTCTACAAAATAAAAGCACAAGGACGTCTTTGCAGCAGTACTATATGTCATGTTTAATTGAGAGCTTTTACTTTGAAAGGTTCTGAAGGAAATTCAAAACTTTCTCTGGCTTGCTTGACAAACCTCTGAAAAAGTCGTCAGAAAAAGTGAGATCTGATTTCTCTGAATGAGAAATACAGGATTTTCCTCTGCTTGGAGGATTCTGGGGAAATGAAAGTAAGCGTCCATAGGTTGATGATTGGACCACTCGCCGGGATGCATACACTCCTGCACATGCTTAATTGTGAACATGATCTCTTCATAATGAATTGGTTGAAAAGGCAGAAAAATAATACTATACTGATACTCTGATAACTTTGACTATGTTCTGGCATCCCATCTATGACTTGAAAAAAGTTTGGCCCGATGCCAGACTTATTTGCGGACCCCTGGTCTATGATCTGCTCTATGGGTTCTATGGCTTAATATCCATTTTTGAGTGAAAATCAATAAATTATGAAAATGATGAACCTTACACATTCCATAGAGGTATTTTCTGAGAGGCATTCAGCTCTATTTTTCATCAGAGGCTTATGGCACCAAGCTCATATTGCAGCTGCCGAGCTCTCCCACACACAGATTTGAAAAGAGGAACTCGCTGTAACTACAACATGTGCATATTGAAAGGATTTTATTCATATCTGATTTGCATAAGCAAACATTTTCCCGAATATCAACAAACAAGCATGGACAAAGACATACTGTACATGCACATGCACATTAAGGATAAGGAATTACGCACACATACACTCACGCAAACAGGCATGAATATTATGGACACAGACACATACAAACACTCCAGAAACAGCTCTCTAATATGAAAGCATCTGAGTCTTTAATGAGCAGGATAATGTAGGCGGCTGTTTTGAAATTCCGCTTCTCGTCTGTACCAATCTTCAATTCCTCACCTCCCTCTCTGCCTCCCTCTCTCCTTCTAAATCCCTTTCTTCTACCTCCCCCCTCTCCTCCTCTGCCTCCTCCTCTGTCTAGCAGCAGCAATTCAGTTTTAATTGCTTTCTGAGTCACCTAATTCCTCAGAGGAAAGACAGAAAGATGGAGAAAACGACAGAAAGAGATGGTATTCTTAAACATTTAAAGTCTCAAACACACATTTAGTCTCTACCTCTCACCTCCTGTTTTTCTATAACCCTTTTCAAAAACTTTCGTACTCACAAACTAATCCTCTCTTATCCTTAAAAGTCCAGAAACATTCTTCAGAAATGGAAAACATCTATTTTTACCTTGACATACTGTACAGTGTTGTATTCAGTGCTTGAATTTTTACATCCGTCTCTGACAAATGCAGCTGAAAATCCTACCTTCCACTGTAGCAGTTTCATTGTTTTCAGGGAGCTATTTGCATCCTTCTTGAAAAAAAAGAAAGAAACTAACCTTATTCCACCAAACCACTTGTGTTCCTATGAATAATAAAGAAGACAAATGTTCCTTCCTTTAATTTCTCTGCTGGCTTCTCGTCTTTGTAGGCCACCCTATTGTGTAAAAATCCCTGAGATATTCCTTTCAAAGGAAAC
Source organism: Lepomis gibbosus (assembly GCA_029875015.1). NCBI lineage: Eukaryota > Metazoa > Chordata > Actinopteri > Centrarchiformes > Centrarchidae > Lepomis > Lepomis gibbosus. The sequence goes on from JAPMOB010226356.1 coordinate 18,328, forward strand.
TGCAGTAACTGCATTTATGTGGTTGTATATTACATGATGTAGTCCCAGCACAGTGACTAATTAGCCAGTGACACCCTGATTGTGTCACTGATTGTCTCGTCTGTCTGGTGCTCTGCTCAGTGCAAAAAGGCTCATTATAGCTGACTATTCGGACAAGGAGGGGAGAGTCACTGTATCGTTGTCGTTTTAAAACATTATTTTAGATTTCTGGAACATTTTGGTGAATATGCTTATTGACTTGCTGAGAGTTACACTCGAGGATCAATTCTAATCCAATGTCTGTCCATTAACCCTTTGACGCCTCATATCTCTTCCTTGCAGAATACAAAAGGAAGTTTTTCCTTGCCTGTGTCGCCTAGTACTGCTCTTGGTGGGAATTGTTGGGCTTCTGTAAATAACTTCAGAG
>JAPMOB010226361.1:0-24875 GCA_029875015.1 Lepomis gibbosus
ACTGCGCAGAACCCTCAAACTCCCAGGCCTCTGGTAGAGGACCCGAGCTTGAGGATGACACATACCACCCCGCAAGGGGTAAGAGGGGATATATATATATATATATATATATATATAATATAACTACCCCTGCCAAAGATTTTTGTGTGTGTATATATATATTACATATTTTTGTCCCATGTACACTTTGACACATGACACCACATGAATGCACCATCAGTCACCGCTCACCTCTCCCTTTGCAAGCACCGAGGAGAAGCTACTGCGACTCTTGTGCTAAATAATATGTGTGGTCCTCTATTTGTCCTAATTTCACTCCTCTTCTTACTTCCTATAAACCACGACTACTACTTCTGCTTGCTACGTATTCAACAAGTTTCGAAACAAGCTCTGTAGAGTAGTTTGTCTATTTGGGGTGATGATAATGGATAAGACACATGCCTTTGGTGTGAGAGACCTGGGTTCAATCCCCCACTGTGACCCATCCACCATTGTTTTCCTGAGCAAGACACTTAAGCCCTCATTGCTCCAGAGGGGTATGGACTCTGACATGTATAGCAATTGTAAGTCGCTTTGGATAAAAGCGTCAGCTAAATGAATAAATGTAAATGTCTATTTAGGCTACTGTAGAAACATGGCAATGTACATGTAAGAGGACCCGAGGTCATGTAGATAGAAATGGCTCATTCTAAGGTAATAAAAAACATACAGTTCAGTATGTAAAGTCTTTATACACCATTAAAAACATAATTATGTATATTATATTGTTTTTCTGTCAATAAATCCTCCTATATTACACACTGAAACTTTAAATTGCCCCCCTAGCTTTGTCTATTCTCAACCGTGATAAGCATTTGCTTGAGTCCAGTCCCCCACACCAGGGTTACTTTTGTAGTGAAAACATAAAATTTTCCCTTTTCTTTTTGTAAGCACTAACTTATTCTACCTGGTCCTATGTACAGAGCAATGTGGCCACATAAGCAGGACAGCTGACATTATCCTCTGTAAAATGGCCAGAAGGAAACCATCAAGCAATTCCAGTTGTCTGTAGCCAGAAAGGCATACACAGTATGTTTCACTTGAGACTACTAAACAGAGGTAGACCATAAAAGCTTGCAAAATGAGTTTTGCTACGGAATAGGAGAATTATGCAGTGTCACCGTAATAGGCCCTCTTGTTATGATGAATGTGATGAATATCTTGAATCGGGCTCTCCTGCCGTAATGATAAGTAATAAAAGTGACATCCTTGCTGTGAATGACTGGCACTTGTTGGTCTTTTTCCTTTGCCTTTTGTTGTGTGTGATTTTCTTTTTTTCTTTATTTCTTTCTTTACTAATGCTTGTATCTGGGTGTCGGCATCTTTTCCATCTCCCTATCTCCTCTGTCGCTGTTCCCTTCCCATCTTTCTTCCTTCCTCTCCCTCTCTGTTTCTCAGAGGAGGAGGCTGTCTGTCAGTCTCTCAGCAGAGACGTAGTTTATTAATGTGACACAGGGTAAAAGGACACGTCAAAGAAGATCAGTCACCGGGCTGTGGCACAGGACAAGAAAGCTTTTAATAAACCCAATCATCTGGGTGCTTCTCTTTTGGTCCGTGCCTGGCATTTGGCATTGAAGAGCTCTATATAATTTTATCTACCCCTCCCTGGACTTGCTTCAGGATGACTGATGGAGCTGGCATAGTTTCAACACTCAGCTGAAATCACCCTCCAGGGAGTTTGTAAGCAGTGCTTTAGATTTTTGAGTGTTTTCTTGAGGATGGTGTGATATGTTTAAATTAAAAATTTTAAAAAAGGATGGTTATATCATATTCCTCAAACAGAAGCTTAATTGATTGCATTTCCCAATGGGATTCTCTGAAGGAAATATATAAGCTGTGAAAAAAGACAAAGACAAGGTCTAGGGCTAATTGGAATTCTAGTAAGTAAAATGCTATCAGCTTAAGGTCAGACCATTACAACAGCGAAAACAGTTTTCATTGTTTTCATCACGAGACCAGACTAACAATGGGACAGGCATCCACGTGCTGCCAGCTGTGTTGCTTAAGTTGGGGTTGTGGCAGAGAGCTTTGATGCGAGCTGACATGGAGGTAGCAGTGCTACTGGCTATGTTAACGCTCCAAGCAATAAGAGCGTGTGGGGCTGTGTAAAGTAACACATGCTCTGTGGTACCTCATTGTCATCACATACCCCATCTTCAGCGTCACTGTAAGGCACAAAGGGATCAGCAAGATTGACAGACCCATAAATAATCATCACTCACTCTTTAAACCGACTGTTGTAAATTGTCAGTGAGTGGGGCTATACTTCATGCAGGCAGAGCCATTTACTGAGGCTCAGTTAGCTTGACACATGTTCACAGATTAGGATTGGGTAGCGCAAGTCAGGTGTGTTCTTTATTTACTAGGTCTTCAGCAACTAGTATTTTAAGGAAAGCTTGTTAGAGTGATCCTGTTCTCCAATCTCCCACATGTTTGCTTTCTTCTGATTGATTGTAAATCCTCCAGCACATGAAGCATCAAATGGACTAGGACATTTTCTGAACAAGACCACATAAGTAAAAGCAAATGTTGCTTTTACACTTTTTTTTAAAAACTGTGGGAAACAGAGAGAAGCTGAATAATATCATGCTGCACAAGCAATTCCCTAAAATACAAAGTGACAGAACCTCCTGGGCTCTAGCACAACAGAGAAAGAACAATAAGCATTTCAGGTTTATTTTAGTGAACAAGATCAAACCTGAATTAAACACTCTACAGTAATTCCTAAAACATATCTAGGAAAGACATTTAGACATTTGTGCATTTCCATGTGAGAGACTGTATGTGATTACACCAACAAATTTGAATCATACACAGTGAATTGAACAGAAAGCACACATGTAGTGTGTCAGCTGTAGATTGGGTCATGAGGTGCTCCCTCTCTGTTAATAAAACTGAATGCAGTGCCTTCACTGTGGCCGATGGAACATGGTGGGTATAACTTCCCACTAGAGATGGACGATAGCATCAAGATACTCATGCTTCTTTCTACCAGTGAAATTGCTGAATAGCAACAGCTGTAGAGGTGCCGAAGAACATGTCCAGAAAGAGCAAATCCAAGAGGATATCCTTATCACATTAATGCAGGGCTCTCGTGCCTAGTATACAATGCCAGCGGACATTTACCATTGCAGGTGTGATCCATATGGTGTCATCCAAGTGACATTTTCAAATAGAGTGGGTAAAATGGGTAAGACATGCAGCTAGTGCAGCTGTGTTATGAGGACAGCCCTATACAGTTGAATAAGCTGATCTAAGCTATGAAATAAATTGCAATTTTCTTTTATCATCTATAATTCATATCATATTGACCACTGGTATGCTGGAAAAGTTTAATTTGACCTGATGATGATTTTCCTTACCTACAAATATGGTGATGGTTTTCCAGCTCACTTAGAATTACTTTTTTTCATTGTTAGTTGAATTCTGAATCTACACACACATTTTCAGGGCATTTAACCAGCGTCTACAACCCTGTTAGGATGCAATGTTTGTACTGTTTGTATCCCCAGTTTCATTTGAAGAAAAAAAAAAGACTACTGAAAGAACACAAAGTTACTGTGTCTTCCCAGCACACAGCATCTTGTGTTCCCTGCCCACCTCAGACACTGATGTTTCCCACTAAAATCAGTCAGAAGGTAAACACGGAGACACAGGGAACGCTTGTAAACTCATCAAGTGCCTGAGCTGTGGGAATCAAAGTAAAGTTTCTCTTCCTCTCCCTGGCTTTTGTAGCAGGAGTTTGTTCTCTCAAAGCTGAGCTCCTCCCTGTCGGAAACGATTCATGTCACAATTATTACCAGGTAAATACTGGGAGGAGAACGGGAAGAAGAAGAAGAAGGAAAAAACGAGAGAAAGCAAGAGCCTTGTGGCTGCTCATGGGGAGTGAATGAAAAATGAAAACAACTCAAAGTGGGTCAGCAGTTCCCAGTCTGGTGAATCCACACACACAGACACACAGACATGAACACACACACAACACATTCGCATGCATGCATAATATACACGCACACAAACACACACACACACACACACACACACACACTGAGATACTCGAGAGGACGTTTACTGCATGAGGCACAGCACGTCTGACAAAGTGAAGCACTGCTACAGTGGCACTTTGCTTATTCATTGTTGCACTGCAGCTCTCCACCTGATATAACAATTTCACATAGCTTCCTTACTATGTGTCACCTTAGATTATAGGTGGCAGGAAGATGGCCTTAGATTAGTTTAAGTCTTTTTCCATTCACTCTTTATCTGTCAAATGTGGTTACACAGTGAATGTCGTCGCTGTTCCCCTCTGCAGCTGTTTTGATGAAGGGAATCAGTTTGAATTACATGGATGTGTGTTACCGTATATTGTGCAAAACATTTATAAATCCGGGAGACAGGTATGGAGGGCTACTGTATATGCTAGCTGGTTACCTCTGACTGGTCATCATGCGTAATGTTCACAGACTGTCTTTCTCTACTATCTATAAAGCTCTATAAAGTTCTTGGTTACACTTACACTGAAAAATCCTCCAGACTATGAAAAAAGAGGGAGAAAAGAAGATGGACACACAAACGACATCGCATAAAGGTTAAGAGAAGCAGAGACTGAGAGAAATTGTAAGTTGTTTTAATGGCTGCTAAATTCTCCTTAACCTTTACCGCTGACCTTAACCCAGTGTTGTTGAAGCCGGGGGCCATGCTATCTGGCCTTCCCAGAGTGGAGTCACTCCTGCTCAGTGCTTCTCTTTGCCAGGACCAGGATGGAATCCAGAGAAAGACAGGGCAAAACAAGGTCAGCAGAGGGCTTGCACAGCTTATGAGGGCTAAATAAACTGCTGGCACTGCCAGTGGAGCCTTTAATCTAACAGAAGGGGGAGCAGCTGAGGAGGAGGGGGGCTGGGGGTTTGATGTTGCATGAGACACTGTAAAAACGTCACTCTTCATCTTTGTGAACCAGTATTTTGTCATTCTGGTTTAGCTTCACTGAGCTATTGTATTAGAAATATGCCTACATTTGTCTTATGGACATAAGTAGGTAATCGGATTGGATGATTAGGTCTGCAGCAGAACAGATGATTCAGTGTTTATGACCATGTAGTTTATGCAGTGATGCAAACAGCATAAACACATTTACACATCTAGAGGTTGTGAATCATGTGTTAAACACTTTCTTTCCATCTATGGCTAGACGGAACAAGTTATTAGCCAAATTGAATTTATTGTAGAAGTATCTAAGTGAGCTGTAAAATAGGAATTCTATCTTAATTGCAGGGTTGTTTAATTGCATGTTCCCATTTTAAATAAATTAAAGAATGAGTATGTGATATAGCAACGTGTTTATTCATCCATCGGCTTATGAAATGATGAATGAACCTTGTCGTCTACAGCAGATGCAGTGTGGTGTTCATATAGTCACCACTAGATGGCAGCACCACTCAAAGCTGGGTTGGCAGTCTTGCACACACACACACACACACACACAAAAATAAAAGCACACACACTTTTCACATGTGATAACAAAGATGCTTGCAGGTGTTTCCACGACTCTGAGCTCTACTACACTGCATCTGTTTTGCATGAGAAAGAGAGAAACAATGAAATGGCGAGATGATGCTGCGGCTTTGTAGGCGACTGAATGTTTTTATATATGTGTGTGCCAGTGTAGAGGTTCTGGGTGAACGTCAGAGAAAGCATTAGCAGAGTGTGAGAGAGTGGGAGCCAGCAGCGGCCAGTCAGGGCCTCGTTACATCAGCAGGAGGGCGGACTGAGATACTATTCCCCCTTCTTGGACTTTTTCCAACTTGTGAAGTACACATCCCATTCAGGGTGCTAGAGAGGGAGGTAGACTCCCATCATGAGTCCCATCATCGGCCTTCCAATTTGGAGGGGAAGTCATTAATTTCCTAATCGACGCAAAATTGCTTTGTCATTCGGAGAGAGCTTGTTGTTGAGAGGGCGAACCAGAGCTAATTGAAATGCTCTCAGCACACATTGACAGCCTTTTTACGCAATTACTCAACCTCCAGCGTGTGTTCAAATAAACAAGTGAAGGGAGTTGCTCTCTGAATAACCCCATTTCATGGTGCGTTCATGCCTTCGCACACGTGCCGCTTACGCTCGGTACCTTGACGCTCATGTGACCTTGAGAAGGGGAAAGGGAGATGCAGGCAGTGCTGGTAGGAGCAGCGGCACACAGGGCTAATCTCCAGAGCATGTCGCTCGATGAAGAGTGCTGATAGTGAGCAGCGGCAGCAGTGTCTATACAGCGGTGGAGATATGTATCGCTCCAGATTTGAGACAGAGTCCTCGAAATGAACCAAAGGATTTAAAAGGCAAGTTTGAGCATCAGCAGTTGAGGCTCTGCTCCATTTTATGTTCAGTAAAGGTAATGCATATTCAGTTTGAGAAAAAGGGCCTGAAAATCAGGTGATATGGCACTTGGGGCCCACAGGGCATTAGCGTGTAGAACTTGTTGTGGTAAAGGTATCACTTGGAACTTGGAGTGTTTGTCATCCACAACAAGGATGGTGGTGGTGTAACAGCAATCCAAGAAATCAGATAATTAGGTTTCTGAGCCTGTTACTTTCACATGAGACCAAAACCTTTACAGCCATGCAACTCAAATTCCCTCTTGCCTCACCTCATATTTCATCTGGATTTCAGGGACATCTTGAGGCCAAATCTAGTATGGTGTGAGTGTGTGTGTGTGTGTGTGTGTGTGTGTGTGTGTGTGTGTGTGTGTGTGTTTGGTATGGTGCATGATTCCTCTATGTGTGTCAGTGGACGTAGTTACACACAAATATTCCTGTCACAGTTGGGGAATTGCCAGGAAAGCTGCTCCCTCCAACCACTGTCTGATTGATTTGTTGGAGCAACGTTGGCCCCTGTGCTTTCATCTTTATGCATGGAGGTTTCCTGAGGCAGTCCACCCCCAAATTTTTCTCACTTCCCTTCCATCTTCATTTCTTCCGTTCACCCCCCTCTACCCATACTCCGTCAACCTTACCCTTAACTACCCCACCACAGGCAGCCGCAGTGTTCTGAAATGGACCTCATTATCAGAATAAGTGCCCGCGAGGTTCACCTAGGGACAGCTGCATTTTCCACAGCAACCACATGACATGTTTCGGTAGCGGGTGGTGCGACGGGGCCACTCCGCCCTAACTGCTTTCGACAGGTAAAGGAGACGGGATGTAGGGTGTGCAGCTGTGCCCCACACGTACCTGGTAGCAGATCAGCTGGCGTCATCTCCTGAGGAAGAAGGGACACAGCTGTGATACTCAGAGTTTGTTCCACTGTGTAGAGCTGGTATTTAATGATAGAATGTTGGCTCATGCAACGCAGGCCTTAGTAATATCATTAGTCCAAAGACTTTATGTTAATTGATTATTTAGAGAATTGTCAAAAATATTGGGTTCAAGAATATTCAAACATTTTTGGCGATGTGCTTCTTCAGTTTCTTGCAGAGTTACATTAGAAGATCGGCACCACATAAGCTACTGCCAGCAGCTGGTTACGTTAATAGTTTAGCATAAAGACTGGAAGCAGGGGGAAACAGCTATTCTTGCTCTGGCCAAAGTAAACAAAATCCACCTACCAGCACCTCACTGACTAATTAACAATGTTAACAGTAATGCATCCATTAGTGAAACATTGTAGTGTTGTGAATCCTTTTTGTCAGTAGCAAAGGGTAGGGGATTACAATTTAAAATTCAGTAATTACATTATGTTTACTTGTACATCACCTCAACATTTTGGGGTCGGCTTGTTTGTTGAGTTAGAGTTAGAGTTAGATGGGATGACTTCCTTTTGGTCTGTCTGTCTGTCTGTCTGGAGTTCACAGAGTGGTCTGGTAAGTGTTAGCTTGACACAGGGGCTGGAGATGTAGCACTTAGCCCACTAACCTTCAAAGTTGTGTAACTTATATGTTTTGTAATTTCAGCTGGCTTGCTAACATTACACACAGGCTTTGTTTAGAGTTGGTGTGTGTGTGTATGTCTGAAGTGGCTTGGGTTGCGTAGGCGGTGCTGTTGTATTGTGTGTCTGTCCTTGGTTCAAAAACTACAAATTCCACATTCCATAAGCTGCAATGTGCCAATTACAGTAAAAGCTGTGTTCAGCTTTTTTCACTATGTCAAATAAAAAAAAAAAACATCTTTGGAAAGAGCCACTCTAGCTTTCCCCCTCTGATTCCAGTCTTTATGCTAAGCTAAGCTAACTGGCTCCTGGATCCATCCACATATTCATCATACATGAGAGTGTCTTCTAATGTCTTATCTAACTATTGGCAAGAAAGTAAATGAGTTCATATTCCAAAATGTCAAACTAGTCATTTAAAACGGTCTTATTTTTATAACATGATGAAGAGGATTTTTCTTATGGAGTTTTCAGCCAACTGGTGCATTCTGTCAAATGTATTAAATGACAAATGGAGCAAGACCAGCCACACTGGAAGGTGGGGGTAGATAGCCATTTACATCTCAGAGTCAATCAAGGGTAACGGCCCCAAATGGGACTGCCATTACTGTCTCCCCTTGGTTTTATCAGGCTCTGTCTGAATTAGCACTGTGGGAAAGCAACCCGTAATATGGATTTGCAAGACCTCCCCACATAGAGATAGCTTAGGCTCCACCATTCAAGGCCAAGGCAAAGAGAGACTGTGGAAGATCACAGGGCATGCATTTCATTGCGCCAGCCTGAACTGAGAATTGGCCATGCATGACAGAAAAATACAAGGCATGAAATTAGCTATAGCTCCACTCCTCTGTGATCAGTCTCCCTAAACATCAGTTGCTCCCTGCTGTATTTTTGCCATATTTTCCATTACAAATAAACTAGCTGAAAAATGCAGATTAGATTTATTATTAGGTGTCAGCACTGACAGAGTGGTGTGGAAAGTCACATCCAATGAAATTCAGTAATAATAATTTTCTCCTCTGTACACTAAAGATTTGAGTACTGTGCAGTGCATTTCAAATGAGTACACATATTTCTAACTGGCAGTAGCTGAAAGGTGTTCTTTCAATTATTTAAAGACAAGACTGTTTTTAGTATAAAATTGTTTATGGGAGGAGGAAAATGGTGCAATGGTTTTGCAATGTCTATGTTTTAGGTCCCAACTGATCTCTAATCCTCACAAATAACTGTATCAAACAAGAAAATCGGAGTGAACAGTGAACTCTGAAAGAAAGAAGGGATGAGGTAGGAGGAAAGTAATACAACAACAATCATTAAGGACATCTTTATGAAAGTCTTCACCAATTTCAATTGAGATTTGATTCCCTCGGCTGGCTCTCCTGAGATAAATGCACAGTTACAACCCACCACTTTATGTTCCCATATGATACACCTAAACTTGTCCTTGTAACATTCTCGACCCTAAAAAAACAAAACATGTCAATTGCTGTTCCTTTGGGGGAAAGGAGTCACTCGACATTGACTCAATTGACCCGGGTCTCCCGCTGGATTGAAGTGTTTTTGGCTGAGTGAACAGTGTTTCAAGGTTATGGAGAGAGATGCAGTCAAACGTAATGGCAGCCTGTAATGAGTGTTTTCCTGTGGGATGGACGGTGACTTTGTGGATGGCAGGTGATTCAAGGCCTAAGGGAGAAAGGATTAGAGACTCTCCTGCCATCTCTGAGTTCAGACTAATTTAAACTGATAAAGCACTCGCTTTTATACTAGTCTTTCCTCCTCTTATCGTCTGTTTGTTTGATTCTCAATCAGATTTGAGTGTCTACATTGCTTTTGCTGTGTTTCACTCATTCCTATATCACATTCATTCTCTTTCTGTTGTTCGTCTGTCTCTGTTTCTATCAGAACCCACATTAGATTTTCCCTGCCTTATTTTTCTCCATCTTTACCCTCAATGCCACCAGAAAGTGCCTGTGATATCCATCATATTATTTTACAGATTGTATGCTCACTTATAAAGGCTTGCATTCACATGGCTACTCTTTCTGTGATTTCCCATCCATATGTCATGTTACATACAAATGAAACATCATCATTGGCTCTTTTTGAAGGGACTTAGTGGGCATTAAGCTCTAACTAAAAATCACTAAGTCACTGTAGGTTGTCTTGCATTTTGAGAAAAGTTTTTGCCTAGTACTTTTGCCTGAGAAATAAAGACCTAATCAACTGAATTGTATGCTTATTGCCCAGTGGCACATGCACATACACATGGTAAATGTGTGCCCACTCATGTGCATAATGTTGCTTCTCATATACTGTAACCATACTAAATATTATATTTATTTAACTATTTATATAATATTTTTGTGCGGTATGCCATTCAGACATTTATATAAGCTTTCTTTGAGCTCAGATACTTATATCGTTTGAGGTCACACACACACACACACACACACACACACACACACACACACACACACACACACACTGAGCCTGCACCAATAGAAATGACACCGTCACCTGTCTGCATGTGAGACATGTTGTGACAGTAAATGACGTAGAATAAGAGTTATCTGCCTAAGCACTGTGGCAGAAGTAAGTGATAAATCACGGTGCAGTGTCATGTGGACACTTCATCAGGTTGTGCTTTTGCTGAATATGCCCGCTGTAATGCTGAAGCAATGAGTGCCTTCACTTGCTTCTCTTTGTAATTAATGTCACCACAGAAAAGGCAGAGTGTGAGAGTAAGATAGAGGGAGAAAGGGAAAAGAATGGAAAGACAGATGTGGAAATGAACAGCTAGCAACCCTGAGAGGAAGATGTAAATTAAGTGTCATGAATGTGAGATAATGGTGATAATACAATAATTGGAGCTGTCTAAAGAGAAGCTAAAGAGAATTCCTGTAATTTTATGTATTTCAGGCTGTGTAGTGACGCTAGCACATCAGCAAGCTGGAATGTGTTGTTATATTTATATATGTAATTACCTATACCTGTTATTATGTATCAGAACTAAGGGGACAGTGGAAAATGCTGTAAAAACAACAGTGACATTTTTTCACTTCATTAAGTTGTTAGCAAAGAGTTACCTTTGCATCGAGCAGACCCAGAGCAACATTAGTATTCATTTAGAGTTATGTTTCTGACCACCTGAATAATGCAAATCCAATATTCACTCTCCTTTTAGCTGTTTTTGTACCCACCAACTCCTGAAAATGCTAAATGATTCATGTTTTCTAGCTAGTTGCTAATTGTGTCTGTCTGTTGTGTGGTGCTTAGCAGGTAGCAGAGATGCTCACAAGTCTTTGAGCTAGAGTTCAAGTCAAGTCTCAAGTCAAGAACTGGTCAATCCAGGCTGCTTAGAACACTGCATAGTTATAAGGGATTCTGTAACTGTAACCTGTTTTTCACTTAAAGAGCACAACCATGTAATAATGTGCAATGCCATTAATGACAGCTGTAACCTGTTTGCAGTCATCGTTAATAATTAATGTGATGGCAGCCAGCGGCACGTAAATGATTATGTTAATTGACTACCTCAAGTTTGGCAAGCAAACAGACGTTTATTCATCTTTTCATAACGAACGAGAGTCAGACCTAACCTCCCTTAGCTAGTAGCTAAAGCAAGAAGCCAGCTAGCGTTAGATGACCAATGCTGAGCTAAACATGATCACCAACCTCAGGTTACTAACCTATTTTGCGTGCAGTGATTCTTTGTTTGGGTGTTGTATGAAGTTTTAAAGCCAAAGTTTATGATGATTGGCACAGCAGCTGCCGGTGTTTGTTGTCCTCTCTCACAGTATGTGTTATGTAGGCAGGTAATAGGTAACACAGGGAGGGGAATAACAGCAAGCTCATCAGACGTTTTCTAAAAATAAACATTGTTCACAAGTCCTGCATCTCGAGTCCGAGTCAGGTCTGAAGTCTTTCGAGGACAATCGACAAGGACAAGTCGATTCTGAAGTCACTTTGTGTGCTACTAAATTCAGACTTGAGTCCGAGTCTCAAACTCGAGTGCGAGTCTCAAACTCGACTCCCCATCTCTGGCAGGTAGCTTGCAGCTTGAAAACAACAGTAAACACATGTTGGTGCAGGGAACCAGGTTTATGAGAGCGGTCAGAATGACTCAAACATGAAATTATGGACCGTAAAAAGAAATGAACTGAAAGACACTGCAGTAGTCCACAGAGGTGTGGAGAGTTGGTCACTTGTAACTGGCGACTCCGTTTACATTACATGTTGTTAATATAGAGCAGCTTTAAAGGTCCTGCACATTCACACATTGTTTTCGGTTGATCAGGCCTCTGCTCAGGTTGAACTCGGATGGAGCTATGCGGAAATTATGTAAAGATACCAAAATCCATATACTAATAAATAGTAAAACTAAACTTGTCTAGAAAACTAACAGAATAAGGGAAGAGTGAGGGAGATGCCAATGAAGAAGCAGAAAGCAAGGAATGCTTAGTAAGTAATATTAATTTACAGTGGTAATGTTCAGTGGATCTCAAGTGTAATAGAGTAAGATACAAGTAAAATACAAGTATTTTAGGTCCTATATGACATGTATTGTATTATATTGTATTGTCTTACATTATATTGCATTGTGTGAATAGATATGCAGTTGTACTGTTTGATGTATATTTTACAGTGTTAAATGGTAAGTAGCTCTTACACTATATTAAGATCCAGATATCAGATACCGTGACTTCTACATTCTACAAGTCTATTCTGCAAATGTTCATAGGTGTATTCCTGACAACTCTATCTGACATTGTGCTTTTCTGACGACTTCACCATGTTTTGTTCTCATTTTCTAGGTATGTTTGCCATGGTCAGCCTTCCAAATGGAGAGGGAGCTGAGTGGGTGTTTAAATTACAGGCCTCCAGGTGAAAGAGAAAGAAAATGGGAGAGCTGAGAGTAGAGAGAGACAGGAAGCAGATGCAGAGCAAGACTGGTTGTCAGACAGAGCACAATAAGAAACAAGAACAGGATCATGTATTTATGTTATCAGACCTGGAGTTCTTATGATGAACATCAGCACATGGGGATTCTTGCTCTGCCACACAAACAAGACTCTATTTAGGTAGATGAAAACAATATCACCATGTTTTCATTACTTTATATTCACATAGTATTATCTATCTCATGCCCGCTTTTTGAAGATGATCTGCTAACTGATTTGTTAAAAACTACATACACATTGTTGAATGTGTAAACTAATGGATGTCTCCTCTTGAAAAGAACTGGCACACACAGATGAGTTAATGAGTCTAGTGATGAACACAAAAGAGTCTGAGAGTACAAACCTGCTCTTTTTGGATTTTGACCCTGACCCTACTGATGTAAAATAAATATAGAAAAGCCCTTAGCTGTTAGATGAGACATTTGACTGTTGCTAAAGGCCAGAGAGGTTCAGAGCTGCAGTACCAGTATGTCCAAATCAACATTTGGTATTTCACCCTGAACATATAAGGAAAACTAGATGCATGTCGATGCTCAAACAGGCTTACTGATGCAATTCTGTTTTGTTCGAAAAACACTTGCAGCAATTTCTTCACTGAGCGCCCCAAAGCTCAGCGGTATTTAAAATCCTGCACACCTTTGATCGGCACACATGCGTTTTCTCACTCCCTCTAAACCAACAGCAATAATGCATACTCAAAAACCTCGGGGAAAGGCTACAAATTAAAGATCGAGAAACAACACATGCTTGGTTACCATATTAGTCTCGTGTCACCCACCCTTACTGCCTTTCAGAGTCTCTGTTTGCTTTGTCCAGAAATGTCCCTTCAGTCCCTCACACTGCTCCACACTGTAGCAACCTAAGGCCTGTTGATCAATGCCACCTTAATTTGTGAGCATGGATTATAATAGAGGCATTAGCGTGCATTGATTAGCGCTCCAGTGAGAGGGCCAGTGGCAGTATGAACGGCGAGTCGATAGAAACATCACTTGCAATGACAAAGACCTGCAGACCCCCTCTAAGCTACAGGGGAATTTAAATGTCAAGAACAAGCTTGATGTGAGGGGGAGTTGACTGAGCTTTGTGTTCAATTTTGTCTGTGACTTTTTAACAGGAACAACAGTTTTTTATAATTACAGATCACTACATCATCTTGTATTTCCAACCTTTCTTTTCATTTCTGAAAAGAAAGGTTGGAAATATGGCATGGTATTTGAAAGTTTAGACATTTACATTTCACATAGCGCAACTGCAAGCTTTGGAAGCTGTCATCCAATAGTTGTCATGTCAAAGTGTGTGTGAAAGAAACACAAATTAAAGGTAAAGGAAAAGGTTTAGAGCTTGTTTTACAATATTTTGCACAGTGGTGAGAGTGGTGGTGATTAAGACTTTGAGTGGAAGGCTGCTGGTGTTGACTGTGCTGGGAGCTCAATGTGCAGGGTGAACAGGCAACTGACAGCATTAACAAAACAAAAGCATTAATCTCTGTAGGAAATAAAGTCTCTGTTTGCTAACTTCTACAGACGGAATCAGTGCTTGCATAAAAACTTTTGCAAACAGCAATAGTGCCTATAACTATCTGCAACTCAGTAACAATACAGGATTAAAAGAACATAAAATGTTTTAAAATAACATATAAATAGCCAACAAAGGTGTAACTGCAAACGATGTAACTGTGTGATCTTGCGTGACCCTGCGAGTATGTGAGAAAGTGAGAGCAGACGAACGTGATTGATGGCGACAGTAGAAAAGAGTGGAAATGAACAGATTTAAAGTTAACAGCGTGATAGAAGTGAGTGTATTAGCAAGCTAATGAACCAATGCAGAAGTCAGGATAAGGAGGAGCTCTTAGGAGTTTGGAAAAATTCCATTTTTCACCTCTATTTGTCTCGGTAAGCTAGCGAACTGCATGATGCTAATACTGCTTGTGTAGCGCTACATTGCCTGTATGTGTATTGCGTGTTATGGGAATGTTCACGGCCCAGCGCCGTAGAAATTGATTGCAGATAATGATTTAAAGTTTTTAATTTAAATTAGTAGCGCTGTACAACTGAAAAGAGTAACGTTAAGCTGATATTCATGTTAGCAGAGCACATCTGCATTTATGTTCATTTGCTTTGTGTTAAACTGATAATGGGCAACTTTTTGAGCAATGTTGCTAGGCAATGTTGCTGGTGGCAAGTCCGACTATAGCGGCGGGGCAGGGGGGGTTATTATTATGGTAGTAATCTTTACTCATTAACAGTGACGGCAACATTGCCCAGCACCACTGCTCTACAAGTTGCTCTGCGTATCATCAGCGTTTAAGAGTAGCAGAGTGAATTAACTTACACAGCACTGCTACTGAATGGAAGGTTATAAAAAAATACTATGTTTTTTATAATGATTTTATTATAATGTTGCGTGTGGAAATGTTAAACCTTAATGTTAAAATTCTGCCATGGGTAGATATAACACTTACTTAAATACTCTAATTAGAGTATGAGCATTGCAGTTATCTGTTGCAACTAAGTTATGTAGAGCCTGTACTAAAGTTTTTCCTAATCCAGATGTTATTTCTGTTGATTCATAATCAGCTGTTATTGAATAAGTACAGTTTGTACTATGCTGGTTACTGTACATTTATCCAGATACTGAGCTGAAGGTTTGAACTGAAGTGTGATAAAAAGGCCTGAACATGTGATCATTGAGTATTATGCAGCATGTGATGCTTAATGTTACATGGTGTGACAGTTTGACTTACGGGTGTCTTTTGGGGTGCCAGTCAGGTTTCTCTCCTGACACGTAAGATATTTTAGAATTATAAGTTTTAACCCACCAAATATCAGAAAGGGTACATATTTTGTACTATGGACCCTCACATTGAATGCAATAACAATAATGAAAAACACAACTCAACTATGAAATGTAACAAACGTTTCTTGTATTAACAAAAGTGTACCTCAAAACAATAAACACAACTCAAATTACCACTCAGGGTTTAGTTCAGTCCAAGAAGCAGTTCAGTTCAAATGCAATTCAGTTCAATTAGGTTTAAAAGCAGTTCAGTTCAGTTCAAAAGCAGTTCAGTAATCAGTTGTTCTCAGTTGCAAAAAAAAGGCTGCATATCAAATAACAAAAGCTGCTCCATTCCTCATAAACAAATGTTCATCCAGTACAAAAAAACAGAGGGACACTGCTCCAATAACAGAAGGGGAGAAAAATATTGCAGCACTTAGGACCTGCCTGACTGTTAATGGGATCTGGACCGGTTTGATGGCGATGGTTTTGGTATTTTGGGTGGCTTGTTGTTTGCTTATGGGCATGAGTGAGAACTACTTGGAAGATCCCTTTCTATGGATGGCGAGTCTCCCAGTGTGATTTTGAAGAGATGCAGACCGACACATCTAATACTCCACCTGGTGGTAGGATGGTACCAGTCCCCTGTGCTGCTACACACAATTCATCCAAGAGCGCCAACTTTCCTTTTAAACAAGGAACCTGTCAGATCCGGTGACAAACATACACAACAGAGAATTATTGACATTGGATTGACTAAAGCAAAAAACTAATCACAAAATGGACAGACTTAAACGACTATATAAGGAAAAACCCAAAGACTAATTTATTTTAAAGGCCCCAATTTTTTATTTTCCATACATGTTATGCAATTGTGTTTCAACTGTTGCTTGCAAATTTATGTGAGTAAAAGTTACAACTTACCTGCCCTGATACTTTCTTTAATGGCTACAGTTTATATCACTTCCGAACGTAGCAGCAGCCTAACAGTGTTAGCTCACTTTTAGAGAGCACGGTTAAGTCCACTGTGTCAATTTCTGACCTTAGATTGTATTTGGCAGAGAGCATAACTGCCAGCATTCAAAGCTGAACAACATGATGACAACAAGATCCCCAAAGAATTGCTTTTGTTTAATAATTCTACTATTCTGAGTTTTATTGTCTAAATTAAAATAATCTCTTTTGCATGCAAACATATGCACGCGCAATCACCATTACCCCCCAGCCAGATAACATGCATCTCTTTCCTGTAATGTCGTGTATCCAAACTGCGATAACAGACAGTTTGGCCAGTAATCGGATTAATGAATCGGGCAATCAGTAATCATTAATCGACCGAGTCTGAGAACAAGTTTTTTTTGGGGGGGAGGAAAAGGGCTGAGGAAACAACAATAAACAGAGCCAATCGTCTTTATCGGAGAGCTGCACATTGCTCATCCACACCCTCGGCAGCCAGTCATCCGAATCCTAATTAACTCTCTAGAATTGGCTGTTTTTTTTGGTTTTTTTTGGGCCTCAGTGTTCCTCCCCAGTATTCACAGTGCTGGAGATTATCTTTATCAGTTTGTTTTTATTGGGCAATGATAACCTGGGTGCACTGCAGGGCAAGGAAAAGCAAGGCCTGGGGCCATAATAGTTCCACTCTCCTTGCACTTCTATTGACTGTGCTGTGGCTGACTGAACCACTCTGCCTTTCACTGAGAGGCATGATCCTATACTGCTCGCAGGATGAGAAAGAGGATCAACTTCTATCAAACTAGACCCACCTCTTTAAATTTGCGGGATCATTTACTGACAGATGTGCTGGATTCCTCAGAGTGGCTAACAAGGTAAGACATGGGAAGACAAATGACCACAGAGAGGCATACTGGGTGTCTATTTATTTGCACAGGAGCCCTGCTGATCTACAGCTTTGTTGTGATTTCCATTTCTCTAAAGGTACTATGTGTTACTACTTCTCCTTCTTCCTCCCTCTTCATCCTCCTCTCATGAAGCGTGAACTAATAGCAGCACTGTGAAACTGCTGTGCTTGCACTTTCATCCCCCCATGGAGCATCTGGTCGGTTTGAGCCATGTAGTTGCGAGAACACACACCCTGGGCCCCAGTGTGAAACTTCACCCACTAACACACAGCGATGACATCTTCCAACAGAGCATTTTCATTTTCCACAGCTTATGCTAAATATGGCTCTCTCGTGCAGCTGGGGGTAGCTGCTGGGGACAGAGCGATGGGAGAGGTGGAGGGCAGGGTGGTGAAAGGTGAGCCGGTGACGCACAGGGCTTATGGGAATGAGAAGTTTGACAGGGAGATGGGCTCAGGCGGGTGAAGGGGTGCATCATGTTGTCATGTTTCGCAGCAGCTCGGGGCGTAAAGGCTAATTTGACGCCCAGAGGGAAGAAAGGGCGAGGAAATGCAATGAGGCTAATGTGGAGTGATAAGGAGGGGGAATGAGCTGAACAGTAGACTCACTCAGACAGTCAGGTTCACTCATTCAGTTTATTCCCACAGAGGGCTAATGTATGAGAAAGGCAGACAGAGTTGGTGAGAGTGAGATATAAAAGAGGGTGGAAAGAAGCAGAGAAATACGAGCTTAGGGCATAAGTAAGAGTGTTGCATCATGGAATTGTAAAAGATTGGGTCAGGTGGGAGTTTGTCTCCTCCAGGACTGAATTTAAAACCTCTCTGCTGCCTTTACAGTCGACAAAAAACATCCCTCCCGATAATGCAGAGAGCTTATTATGTTACAATCCTCCACTAGCAGGTCAAGCAACAGCCTGCACCTCCAAGCCCCCAGGGCGAAGCTCTGCACCACAGGGAACTCTGCTGCTGCCCCCCCCCACGCTGGCAGAAAGTACTACACAGACACCCAGGGGCACCACGGACTACATGTGTGCTTTTAAGGAAGAGGCCTCAAGAGATTTAGTTTTTTTAGTGAGGTATTTTTGTCTTTATTAGTAAGTAGCCTACCACTTCTTGACTTGATATTTTCATTCCTGTTGTGGTTTACCCACTACTGTTTCAAAGCCTTTACTCAAGTAATAGTACCAATTTCCCTGTTTGTGACAACTCTATCCAGCCCTGCTGCCCTCGACTCACCCATTGAACCGCTTTTTGTAGAGCTTCAACATTTAACCTGCAGTCGTGTGGGACTTATGGGAAATGGTGTTTGTTAAATATAGCTAAAAATAGAAATACTGAATAAAAAACAACATATAACCATTTAAAAAAGTATTGTCCTTATGTAGACACATGAAGTGAGCCACACAGCACACTATTTAGAGACAATGTTCCAAGGCTTGAATTTTAGTTATTAGTGTTACAAATGAGATCACTTTGGCTTTGTCAAAAAATGTAGTGCAGTAAAACATGCAATATTTCTCTCTGAATTGTAGCGTAGCATAAAATGGAATGATACATTAAAGTACAGTACTGTAGTAAATGACAATGAATTACATTGCACCACTGCTTACTCGTTAGGGGTTGCAATATGCAATTGTATTATCATAATGTAAGTCATAGGTTCCATAATTAATTTGGCATGCTCGTTGTTCGACAATTCATGCTATTCATACATGTATTTTCTCCCTGACAGGAGGAGTGGCATTTAAATTCTGACGAGCAGCAAACATGCAAAGTCCAATACTTGGAACCAGTCTTATTCTTGTCACTGCAGGGAAAAGGTTACTCTGATTCTCCCTCCTTCATTGTCTCTGTTCAGCTCTTTTCGCTCTCACTCTCTCCGTCTTCTTCCCTCTTTCTCCCTTCCTCTGTCTGTCTTTTTTGTTTCTCAGGGGAGCTCATTCTTTCAAGCTTATTTCCCACGAGCCTCCGCTGATTGCGTGATTCCAATCACCCCACGCAGCTGCTATGGTGACAGGTTGAGTGTATTCCTGCATCGAGCACAAATTTAATTCCACATTTGATGACATAGGCAGAATGAAGTGTATGAGGATGTGTGTGTGTGTGTGTGTGTGTGTGTGTGTCTGTGCCTAATTCATCTAACTAACCTATCACAAAAGGCCACGGGTGTCAGAAACTGAGTGTTATCTCTGCTGTCTGCCAGTGTGTACTGTGAGGGTTATTGCATCAGAAAATGAGAAATACCGACAGATACAGTAAAGTTATGTCAATTTGTCAGCATCCTCTCCCGTGGGGTATCGGGTTTGTCAGTGAATGGAGGTTTTATGAGCACTGTCTGTCTCTACGTCTCTGTATCTTCTACCAAACCTCTCTGAGGAGTGGAGGGTGCCCTTGCTTGTGTCAAACCAGTGTGTCAGAGCAATCTGTTTTGACAGGCTCAGAGAGATGTTTGATAGTGAGGTGCCTTTTCCAGTCGAAAAAAAGGAAATTGGATGGCATTTTTGCTCTGTGTCATACATGCCTGACTAACCGGCAGAGTCACTGTAAGCAGGGGGACAAAAATATATACACTCCAGTATATTATCCATCCTCTGCTGAATTTTCCCAATTATGAGACTGGCAGCTGGTTTGCACTGTGTGACAGTCCTTGAGTAAATTATGGTGAATGCAGGGAGAAATAACACCTGAAAAACCCAATTTCACACCACATAAAACTGTACATCAAGCAGCTAATTGCTATTCTGAATGTATTCTCTTGTATTTGCAGCCAGCGGCAGTCAAGCCCAAGCAATATCACAGAACACCTTTACATAAGCTTAAAGTCTGATGTCACCCAGTCAGTGTCAAGCTTCCCTGTCCAGCCCGAGCCTCTGCTGGCATCTACAGTATGCAGCTGTTATTAAACCCGTCCGTGTCTCCCTTCTTCTCTTTTTCTGTCTATGTCTTTACACATCCCTCACTTTTCCTAGCCTGCACCTCTCAGTGATGTTTCCCTCTTTTACATTCACACTCCATCTCCCTCTTACTTTCAGTACACCCTTTTCATTTCCGTCCTGCTCCTTTATCTTACCCGCCTTTTCATGCCTGGTGATGCTTTCATTCCTCAGGTTCATACTTCATCTCCCTCTTTCTTTTACTCCATCCTGCTTTCATTTCCTTCTCGTTCGCTCATCTTGCAGTCTTTCCCTTTTTTCAGTTTTTAAACACGAACCACAACTTTGGTCAGGCAGTACAGTCAGATATTCAAATGTCTTTCATCATGATTAATAAAGTATATTCAGACAAAACACAGGATATTCAAACAAAATATTATGTAGAGGCTTAGCTGCAGTGGTTTTTTATCTTGCCTATTGTGATACATGATTCTTCTAGAATACCTTTAGTTGATAATATATATAATATAATAACACAGATGACCGACAGAGTACCAGTAATTTGTCCTCTATGATTCAAGATTTGTATGGCCAATTTATTTGTTCCACAGTCCATCAAGTTCAAGTTGAGACGGACAGGCTAAGACAACAACACTGCTTGAAATAACTCAGTCCCCCCCATTCATTTCAATGGGACTGCTGCTTTGGCAGACTGGGGGTGGCAAAAGAAATGCAGGGTCATTCTGAAAAAAGGTTGAGCTGAGGTATGGTGCATTGTCACGTACCAAGACAAGTTCCAGACCAAACAGTGAATTGTTTGCACAAGGTAGCGTGCAAAATGAAATACCATAATGCGGCACAGCTATCTCAGGTGCTATGGACTACTTTGTAACACAAAAAATTTACAATAATACATTTTAAAACTTCCTATCCCTGTTCTCTCTGGTAAATATTTATTTTGCCCTTTTTTATATACATAAAAATATATTTTTCTAACATTATCTACAATAACATTGTCACATAAGTTCTGCCTCCTGTCAATGTTTGAATCCCACTGGACTCAGGAAAGTACTTTTTAATGATTCAGCAATAATCAAGTCGTTCCTGGTTCGTTCCTCAGTCATTTCTTAATAAACTATTCATTAACTAATCATTAGTTAAAATTTTACTAATTTACTAATTACAACCAGTTAGTTCCTAATTTCTTCCTCATTTGTTTCCTGGTAACTACTCAAAATATTGTGTCACTTCTTGAAAAAGTATCACGGCTTAAATTGCTTAGATTTGTTTGTCAATTTGAGTCACCAATTTAAAATATTTATCAGTTTTTTCCCAAGGCCCATAATGGTGAAAACCTGCTGAATGCGTCATGAGGCAATCCAGTGTTTGTCCCTGCTCATTTTTCTATGGGACGTGCACGAATCGCTTCACAAAGCATTGTGGAATCCCAGGCGACATGGGACTGACTGACATCTAGTGATGTGGAAAATGGGAGGGGTCAAAAGTTGCATTTTTTTACTTTCAGGAAATGAGGGTGGAATCCATCTGGAGGTGTTGCAGTAATTTGCTGTCCTACTTGACACAAAGTCACATAAACTGTTGGAGAACGGCATGTTTTGCTTATTGACACAATGTTTGCTAACTAGCAAGCTGTGTGCATCAACATGGCCACAGCAAGTAGTGAGAAGTGGCGGAGGACTGCAGAGGGTGGTGGCTAGTTCTCTGCTTGCCCTCGTAGTACATTTACTTTTATTCATTAAGCTGACACTTTTGTCCAAAGCGACTTACAATTGCTATATATGTCATAAGTCACATGCCACTGGAGCAACTAAGAGTTAAGTGTCTTGTCCGTGGACACATTGGTGGATGTGTCATAGTGAGGATTTGAACCTGGGTCTCTCACACCAAAGGCATGTGTGTTATCCACTGCTCCATCACCAAAACTCGCATGACTGTAAGACTTCTTCTATCCAAAATTGGGAGGAACTGTCTGTATGACCTCTCTGTCAAGTCAGTCTCTGTTGACACAGCCAGCAATGACTGTGAGATTAAGTTGCAGTTACTTTCAGCCTCTAAGGCAGTGATCTGCTATATGAGGTGTCTCATATAAAGTCCACAAAAGATGCAAGGACTTGGGGTCGAGGGTGGCATCCACATTGGTGCTTTTGAGTCACATGACAAGCTATACCAACCTGTCCATTTGACCTACCGGCATTGCATTTTTTTACTAAACTATTGTGCTTGTTGCAGTTACACCCCTCTCACTGTGCACTTTACAGGCTGTGTTTTTTGTCTAATCACTGTGATTTGTGTTTTCTTTTCTTTTTCCTAAGAGAAGAATTTCCTCCATGATCAAGCAAAACTAGCTATCTGCACTATAGACAATGCTGAGCAAGGAAGGGGTTTGGTGGCCTTTTGACTTTGTTTAAAACCTTGGTAACAACAACAATTTCTTATGTCTTTACGTATGAATAAAGACACAGTGACACCATGTGGTTTTTAGTAGTCCAGTGTGTGTGATACTCTACATGATGTCCCGCATGCCGCATTAACTTTAAATGACTCCATAAAGACATTTCAAATGTCATATGTCTCATTTTCTTATTTTCTCTCGCTTTTGCTGTTTGTTCCTTTTTCACTCTCAAACCCCATCTTCTCCACCCTTTGCTCATCTATTCTCTCTCTTTTGTAATTGTCCCCGTAGCCATGGGCACAGAGGCAGGCAGGGAGGCAATTACAGAGAATTTGTCGTTATGTAATCTATTATAGCGCTCCGTCTTGATTGAGCAGAGAGTCGTGGCTGGGTGAAGGGCGGAATAAAAGACACTTTACACACGGTACAGAGTAAAAGGATGGGCAGGGAGCGTGGTGGCTGGCACTGCATTCTTACATGGGTCATTGGTTTAAATATATATATATGTATCACGTATTGTTTTCAATTCTTCCCATGTTTGGATTATTATCTGTGTGTCTGGAACTGTAGTCCAGAAGACAGAAGAAGAGAATGTTGGGTTAATAAGTAGGTAGATAAATATATATTTCTGCACTTAGACATCATAATACATGCGTTCACAAAGTCTCTATTGCTAGCCAGTCACAGATTGTTCAGCCAAGCTGTTCATTGTTATTGCAATAGACATAAATTAAATCAAATTATGGGTATTCTCCATTTTTCTAGGACACCCACGGTGCCACTTTAAACTTTCACTGTGACCATAGGAGACAAAATGATGGGACAAAAAAATAATTTAATTTAGAGACTCAAAGTAGAGGCTTGATTGTTAATTCATATATTAAAAGAGTTAAGGGGAAATAATGAAAGTTAACCAAAATTTGCAAGGTCTCACTGATACACTATAGACACCACATGATGCTAATGGCAAGAAAGGGGGCATAAAGAGGACATGACAGAGAAAAAGAAGTGGCAGAGCCATGGCAGAGAGACAAGAAAGGATCTGAAGCGGAGACAGTGTTTGGGTGAAAGAGATCAAGTGAGAAACAGTTACAAAGAGGAAGAGTTGTGACAGCCAAAGAGACAGGTATCTTATAGCAGGACCACTGTCCCTGGCATTGTGTTTGTCATCATCTCCCTGATTCACCACTGTGTTTCATAAAGTCAAGCAGAAGGCCTTTTTTTATATAATAACTGCATCAAATTCACTGCAGGAAATATTAATATCACTGTGTGATTTAGTCTTGTATTTGGTTGGAGCAAGCCTTTTGTTTGACAAGAAAACTTTCCCTTGACCCCTGACCCCAGGAAAACAAACTGTCCATGCTATATTTTTGAAGAATTGAAGAATGTTGTATTTTAGGATGAATTTTTCATCATCAAACTTAATTACTGATTGACCTTGGATCTGCTTTGGTTAATTGGTTGGTAACTGAGTGATAAACATGATACAGGTTTATTTCAACATGGCATATTTCCCACAATGGAGTTATGTACGCAGAAAATAAAACCATTAGCGTGCTGTGTCACAGTGAATAAAAGAGTGGTCTCCTGTTTAAGGCACAAATTGAATCTTCCCATTATGGTTCTATGGCTCTCACGTTTTATCAAAGGTTTTGAGTGAGATAACACATGTTAGAGTAGGAACCATTCAAATATTTGCAGCTGCGGACCCTCGGCCACGGTCAATTCTCTCAAGATTTTACTAGCAGTTAGATTTTACCTATAGTTAATAACTTACCCAAACAAATAGAAAGTATAACAATAGGTAGGTCTGATAAAAGACTATTTATACATATACTCAAAAATTAGAGGTGGGCATAGATAAATTTTTTTTAATCTAGATTAATCTAGATTAATCTTGAAATGTGTGCGAACGGGTTTCAAGCCAGGTTTCAACTTCCAAGCCAGGTGGCGCATTAGACCAGGGGCTCATCTCCTGTTTCCAAAATGCATCACAAACTGCTTGAGAAAGTTGTTGTACTATGATAATTGGT
>JAPMOB010226364.1:0-11459 GCA_029875015.1 Lepomis gibbosus
CAAACATCCATTTCACCTTTTTGCAACGCGAAGTCCACCCGCGATTCATTTTGTGTTACTGTTGTCATGGAGATGTCCCTTAATGGAATGCGCGACCTGCACGACTGAGGTAGTGACATAATGGCGTAAGGGAAGCCCTGGAAGGGTGAGCGATTTGGACCGCTTTACAACAGTGTGGTGTGAACACGAGTGACGTATTAAATTGATTCGGAACAAAGTATCCTGTTTCGGGTCTGTTCCGGAACAAAACATATCGATCCAGGTGTGAAAGCACCCTAAGTAAACTTAAAGATGCGGATGAATAGAGGGTATGCGCATGATGTGACAGAACAGAGTCACGCTCACTGAGTGGCAGAAAGATGAGCAGTAGTGTTAGCTTGAATCATCTTAAACACAAACATCTAAAATGGGAAAGAGCTGGACCACTGGTTCTTTGGTAAGCAGTACGGATCACTGTCGAGTCCAACTGCCTTTAATTTGACCAAATAATCATTTGTTTTACTCCCAGTTTGGAAAACGCAGCCATGGTAACAGATGTTTTGCCACTCAGTCCAGTGTGTTCCGGGAGGGGAAGTGACATCAACGCATACAACGCATTTAATAAACAAGGCTACAGTGAAATACGTGACAGACAGGTACAAAGTGAGTTAAACAGAACCAGTAATTGAACAAGGAATACACAAGACTAAATAGAGAACACAAGACCAGGAACCAACCACAAAAAGGAAACATGGACCAAATGCTAAAGTTTAAACTAAACAGGACTGCAACAGGGAGTTTAACGGAAGGCGTTAGCAACAACACAAACAGGGACCGAACTAATAACATAGAGTGGCTAAGGACGACAAGGTAACAGGACAACACTGACAAACTCAACCACAGACTACTGAACAGATAAGCACAGAGAGACAATAACCAAACGGATAACAAATCAGGCAGAGAGCTCACAATGACATTAACTGACTGGACACAGGACAACAGACCGGACTGAACCCTTAAACACAACATACTAAATAACAGATACTGAACTGATCAAATACAACAAAAACACACAGAGGCCCAAACTTAAACATGGCCGACAGGCAGAATCTGACAAAGAATGAGATATAAGACACTAAAAATCTCTGTACGTAGAAGGTTCTAAACAAATGGACAGTCAGGTTTTCAGAGTAAAAGTTGTGTACTTTGTACATCAGTCAAATGTGCAAAAAGGGGGGAGCTGCCAGGCAAGAGTCCAGATGGGGTGATCCAGAGAGAGGCTGGTTGGCGGGCTTGAAGAGGGGTAGATCCCAACACTGGCTTTCAGGTAAAGTGAGCTAAGTGGACTGGGTTCCAGGATGGAGTTTCCAGGGATGATTCTCAAAACTTCACGACGATTCGGCAGCGAGTGGATGTGTGGCTGCTCCTTATATACTGCAGGTGTGGTGACGACCTAGAAACCAAGTGTGTGAGAAGCCAGACATAGGCACGCCCCCAAGCACTGCCAGGAGAGTGACACAGAACACCACAAGACAAAACAAAAAAACACCAAGCACCCAGCAAGTAAACCACAGACAAAGAACAAACCTGGCTCTGGGGCATCCTACGAGGAGCGGGGAACAATGGTATCAGGCTCTGTCTAAATCCTTCTCCTTGCAAAACTCTCAGGATAAGTTGGTGTTCTGGGACACAAACCTGTAGGTCAAAGAAATAACGCCCAACTTGCCTGGCGTGAGTTGAGACATTTCGTAGTCTGGATATATTCCAAGCTTTTATGATCTGTCCAAACCCTCCAATCAGTGGCGCCACTCCTCCAAAGTCGCCAGCAACTCCCTGTTCCCCACATCGTAATTCTTCTCAGAGGAAGAGAGACAACGATAAAAATAGGCACATGGATGCAGTTTACCGTCCTTAGAAGAGCACTGCAAAAGAACTGCTCCAACCCTGATGTTGGAGGCATCCACCTCTACCACAAACTGTCGAGTGGGATTGGGCTGGATAAGGATAGGAGATGCCCCTGGAATGTGGTCTCCGCCTTTGTGGCCCAGGTAAAAGCTCTGTTAACAGAGGTGAGTGAGGTCAAAGGTTCAGCAACACTACTGTAGTTACGAATGAATCTCCTATAAAAATGTGCAAACCCAAGAAACGTCTACAGCTGCTTCCTGGACTTAGGGCGGGTCACTCTTGGACTGCTCAGACCTTAGTCATGTCCATCTTAACCTGTCCGTGTGAGACTACGTACCTGAGGAATGAGACAGTGGGGGCATAAAACTCACATTTTTCAGCTTTGGCATAGAGTTGATTCTCCAGGAGTCTATGCAAAACCTGACGGACATGCTTAACATGCTCAGTGAGGTTCTTGGGAAAAATTAGAATATTATTCAAGTATACGAAAACAAAACGGCCCATTTGGGGCAACTGTGGCTCAGGAGATAGAGCGGGTTGATCGTTAATCGAATGATCGGCAGTTCAATCCTCGGCTGCATGTCAAAGTGTCCTTGGGCAAGATACTGAGCCCCCGATTTGCCCCTTTTATTCCATCAGTGTGTGAATGTTAGTTTCTGTTTGAGCACTTAGGCTCAGTGTATGAACATGTGTGAATGGTGAATGTAATGTAGTGTAAAAGCGCTCTGAGTGGTCGAAAAGACTGGAAAGGCGCTATACAAATAGCATTTACAACATATCTTTAAGAACATCATGCACAAGACACTGAAAAGCAGCGGGAGCATTAGTTAGTCTGAAAGGCATGACCAAGAACTCAAAATATCCCAATGGTATATTGAAACCCATTGTCTCATCCCCCTGTCTGATATGCACAAGGTGCTAGGCATTGAGCAGGTCCAATTTTGTGAAGACTGTCACCCCCTGGAGGTAATCAAAGGCAGCAGACATCAGAGGAAGGGGTATTTGTTCTTAACATAGACTGTATATAAGAAGTGGATGTAATCGTCATGACATCACCCGTTGGTTTGTTGACTGCCGTTTTGAAGCCTCCACTTTGGCTGATAGGGCGCCGTCATGTTGAGTTTTTGCAACCAGCGGCACTGGAAGTGACCATATTTGGACGAAACGTGTGGAGTTAGCTAGGTAGGTACATCTGTAATTCATGTCATTTTAGCAGAGCTGATAACTTTGTCTAGTGAACAACAGTCTTTAAACTAAATGTACTCATCAGAGAAAGTGAACCACCAACGTTGGGTACAAGTAACTCTACCGTGATTGACAGGTCTCCATGGTAAGTACTTGTCAATCATAGATAATCCAACCCTGAAACATACTCTGCTTTGGTCTATTTTAAAATAAATGGGACCACTATTTACTAAATTAACTTCATTTTGTATTGAAGAAGACTTCAAACTAGCAACTGAGACCATAAACTCATTATTCAGGTGAGAAGTAGCCTCATTTTACCATTATTTCTAATGGAACTGGTAGTGACAAAGTCTGTAGTTTACTAAACACATCCTTGAGATCATGATAGACTGAGGGCACATGGGTTAGATCTGGACTGACGCTAGAACTGGTGATGAACTGGGGCTGTGCCGATCTAAGACAGTTGGCATGGCAGAACAGACTCCAGTTAATTATATTAGCTGCTGGTGAGTCTATATGGGGGTTATGATACCTTCAGAAGCACCATGGTGAGACCTAGCTATTTAACAAGAGAATCCAAAAAACTTTTGTGTGGCCCTGAATCTATCAAAGACTGCAGTGTTATGGACTGACCTTTATGATAGATGGAAACATGAAACAGATGGGAAGCTAGAGATACCAAGTTCGTCCTGCTAGGATGCTTCCTTCTACTAGCAAAACTGCCTGTTTGACTGCCTGGCCGCAGTAGAGACAGCTGATAGTTGTACTGCGTCTCTGATGCCCCTCCTCAACCAATCGGTAATGGCCCAGCTGCATGGGCTCGGTACCTCCTAGCTCTCTCTCCTGGAGATGTCCTGTGGAACTGGAACGGGGTTAAGGGGTTTGGAGCTTACCAAACCAGAAGAGCGGGGAGCCCGGGAGCGGAAGCACTCGAATCCTACAGACTATCGTCTCTCCCTCCAGCGTTCCCGGCTGCAGTTGTTAATGCGGATAGCGAGAGAGATTTGCTCATCTAAACTGGAACTCTTGGGGTGGGATATTAGCTCATCATTCAAACGATCAGTCAAACCACTGGAAAAAACAGTAGAAAGTGATTCATCATTCCACCCATTTTCCAGTGCAGAACTCTATGGCGTACTTAGCGTACCCAACTGGCGCGTAAGTGGCGGTGACCGTCGACTGCTTCTCCCATGCAGCGGAGGCCCACTCTAACACTTTCCCCAGAGGAACACTATCAAGTAGGCTATCTTGGGTCTCTACATCGAATAGGTTCGGAGCTGCTGATCAAACACTTGTCCACACTCCAACAGAAAGGAGTGACATTGGCCAAGATTACCGTCATACCTCTAAGGTGTCGGAACCCAGGGCTCCCAATCCGGAGGCAGTGGCAGCTGGGGTTAATTATACACTATACTATTATACCACTTTAACAGTAAAGTCATTTCAGTCACTGTTAATTTAAAAAGATTTATTTTAAATCATTGTGTGTCAAATTGTAAAATTCCAATGTTGGTGCCCCCAGCTGTTATACTAAAATAGATACCAATGCACACTGAGGCTAAAAATGCACTCATTTTCAGAACGATTGTCTTATTTTTCCACATTGCTGCTTTAAATTCAGTGCTCCAACCGTCACTGAAATTCATACAAAGAATTAACTATATTGTCTTCTAGATAGAGAAGGTGGAGTTTCTGATATTGCCACTAATGTCGCCATAGCAAGTCTCTATCGGCTAAGCAGTGGAACCCTGTTAAGCTTTTTTCTTTAGCATCAGCCACGGCAAACGCCAGGGATGCAGCCAACCTGTAATAATTAACCAAACAAAGGCAACACTGTTGTTCATTCTGTTTGTGCGTGTGTTCTTTTAGCTGTGCTGCTCTTTGCACAGTTGTTTATGGCTGAGACTGATCACCAGCCAAATCATCCTTCCCACTGACACTAATGTAATATTAATAGAAATTAGTTGGGTTTAAGCACACAGGCACACACGAGAAAGTTCTAACGTGACAAAAGTTACATATCACAACTTTGTACAGCCATTGCAAAAAAGTAGCAGTATCATCGAGTCTCGCTTTGAAATGGAACTCTTTTTGATCTTTAATTAATTAGTACGGAACCGTAAGACAAGAGGTGACAGCAATCATGAAGCTCTTGTTATTTTTAGGCTCTCTTTTTTAGCACCTGCTGTGTTAAATGAATAATTAAAAGTGATTTCCATTGAAACTGGCAAGCAATTAAATCTGAAAATGTAACATTGTCCATTTTTCACTGAAGCAGTTAAAAGCTTTATGTTGACTTCCCCGAAAGAAATAATGGACTAGCTATGAGTGTGCATCATGTCTTAACTGGCAGTTAGATACCCAAGTTTCATTTGTTTTTCCTAAATGGTTTAAACCACAGGCCCTTCATTCTTTATTTTTAAATATAACTATATTATTTTGGATGACATTAACACCTTTCTTTCTTTTATTGTGTCTCATTGTCACTTTAAGACATCAAATACAAGTTCAATGTAGTTCACCTGCTCTGGGATCTGTTTATTTTTTACACCCATGTGGTCCAGATATATCTTAATAATACTTGTGCTATAAAAATAGCTTTTTGCAGTCCAGAGTTGACTCTACAGTAAACCACCCCTCAATTCAAACACCACATTTCAAAGCTCAGTCCCATCCCGCATGGCAGAGATTATGACATTGTGTGAAATTGAATTTCATCACTGAAGGATATTTCCCACCCACACTGTCCTCTCCTGTATAAGCCTGTCACGCCCAATTATTCTCAATGAGCTCTGATGAGAGGAGGCAAATGTATCCCCTATGTCAGTTTCTTTATTGATGTCCAGGCACTGAAGAAGATGTATCTATTTTTCATTAGTCCATGTAAAATACAAGACTGCTAATAGACCATTTGTCTTTGTTAGGAAAAGGAAATTTCATGACACTATATATATAGAACATCTGCGGGGCTGTCAGGATACAGGCCAGTAAACTAAAAGGTGTACAACATTTTAAAATACTGGCACTGGTGACTGGGACAATGTTTGTGATTGCAAATAATCATACTAACTCTGTATTATGTGTAAAATGAGTGAATGTACTGATATGCCTGTGTGTATTCTACAACAAGACCAAGGGGTTGATTTAAAGGGCTAATTTAGTAGTTTATTATCACACTTCCAGAAAGTTAGAGGACCTGCAAAATTTAACTTCCTTGTCGGGTCAAGCTCCAAAAACACTGGATCCTACATTTCCCATAATGCAACTTAACAGCCTCCTTTCCAGCAAGGCCGGATTAGTACCCACAGAGGCCACTGAACACTGAAGCTCTGAATGGCCCTCCTCCCATCTCTAACACCCATACTCTCGATAAAAAAGCTATTGACACCCAGCAAACAACAGATAGCTGATAGAACACTGCTGAGTGTAGTTTGCAAAAGAGCAGTCACTAAGGCTACGTTCAGACTGCACTCCTTAATGCTCAATTCCGATTTTTTTTGTTTGACAGTTCACATTATAGTTTAAATGTGGCCCACATCAGACTCCAGTGTGAACTGTCCATGGCCTGAAAGTGACCCGAAAAAAGCAACAGAGATTAGCTCCAGTTCACTCGCGGGAAACTTCCGTTTTTCATTTTCCTCTCTCAGGTCACATTTCTCCCGAATTATAAAGTGTTCACAACTTTCTGTTCTTTTCATTCATTCATCTGTTCTCTCTCCCAACTGTGTTGCTCGGACAGGTAGCATGCACGTAACTCAGACATGAGCTCCGGTCCGGTGGATTTCAGGTGTAAGAAAGGGAATTTGTGAGTCGATGATAGTGAGGTAGAGAGGAAGAGAGCCACATGTGTAATTATGGCTTTTTGCGTGGCCCCGTCTACAGCAGAACAGCTGCACTACAGTGAACCTAGCCAAAGTCAGCTGGGCAACTTCACACACTCCAAAACCATATAAACTCAGCTGAACTTCTTACAAAAACTGTTCGTGATCAGTACCGTGTAAACCACCTGCTGTATGCCCACCCACCTTTATGAGTAGCCAATCTCCGCAGTGCATTGTGGCCTCCTTCCAATCCTTACCTGGCCAGTCATCGAATTGACATATAAAACAGACAATCACAATGAGACTTCATTTTTTGTAAACGTCTTTCAAATGTCACACAACACAACTCAAGGTGAACTTGTATAGCTGTGAATAGCTTTTTACAGCGCTTTCATGTAGAAATGTAGTTTGCTCTGTTGTCATGGAGATGGATCTTTTGATCTCAGCTCTGTGGCTACTTTTATTTAATTCCTGGCACCTATACTTCTCAATTGTATAGGCTATAAATTCAAGTTAATTCATGATAATAAGGGAAAGAGCAGTCTAATAAAACAAACCCAACTCCACTTACTGGCTTTTTCTTTTTCTTCAGTGGACGGCATTTGCTCAGTATGGGTCTGTGCAAGCACAACACACACACTCACAACACTTAAGTGGATCCATATCCTTGGCAACGAAGCAAACTCAGTCCACATGTAATATGGTTTAGAAACTGTCACAGTTTCTAAACCATAACCATTTTTTTTTAAAGAAAGAAACTGTCACAGTTTGTTGAGCAGGATTACAGATACACAAGGGAGTAGACCCAGACACAGAGGCAGGAGAGGTACAGTTCAAAGATTTTAATAATAAATCAAAAGGTGCACACTTGCTTAGAGCAATATGAAACAGGTAATGGTCTGAACCAGGTAGACTTATGAAATAAATTATTTTTATGTAACAAGTAAGGCATACCATTCAAAACTAAACTAAGTCCAAACCACAGGAACAAGACTGGAACTCTTGACATGATGACGAAGATGAACTTGGACTACATGTTACACCCCTGAAAAATAGAGAGGAATAATCAATAGAGTAAAAGAGATGTTTCTTCAGTGAGAACTTTACTCTAATGATCTTTTACAAAAATAAAACACAGTTTTTAAAAAAACATAACAGGACATGCTTATTGTATAGAGTGCAAACACCTTTTCACTTACACAGTATTAACCTTAGATATAATCTTTACTCAAACTGTGTAAACCCATGGAAGGAAATAAGAATGAAGTCCTATGAGACTAACAATTTGCAATAAAATATGTATAATAGTGAACACAGTATCAAATGGATAGACAATAATCATCAGTTAAACAGCTTGGTGTGTAAACAGACAACTGTTTTCTAGCACATTAGCAGTTGTCGTTAATGTGTTAGAAAACAGTCGCCTGTTTACTTTATACCTTTTCTTCTTCTTTCTGGGTGCACTGTTCTTTTCTAATATAACTGTCACCATAAAACAGCTTAAGCTCATAAACTGTCACACAAGTCTCTAAGTTGATTGAAACATATATGCATATAACGATAATAGTGCAAAATAGACCACAATAAGTCAATTCACAGTTGACACAAAATGGCGGTGGCATGGCTATGAGTTGGTCACTGTTACCAAGCAGGGACTTTGCCAACTCACACACACACTTTACTACACCTAACCTCAAATTCCCTAACCGCTAATTTCCTCAAAATGTCACTTAAAAGATCTAGACATTTTAGAAGGTTATTTCAGCCATGCTAACTTTAAAAAAAAAAAAAAAAAATACAAAAGGTTTGACCATGAATGTTCTTAGAAGATTTCATGCATAACAGTTTGATGTTTCTTCAGCGCATCTTCATACCTAAACAACAAAATTGTCATGTCAGGTCGACTGTCATGTGTCCCAAGACAACATATACGACCTTTTTCCAAAACGACATATAGGTCCGTTGGAAAGTACAAAGACATAAATGACCATTCCCCAAAGTAACAGAAAGAGCATTGCAACAAACAACAAAGACAACAAACAGATAATCCAGACTAAGAGCAACATAGCTGAAGCTGCCACGTGCAGACTGAAGACCACAGACTGTGAGAATGTGGAAATTAACAGGTTTATAACATGTACGTGTTGCTTAGATGTGTTCTTATGGTGTATATGAGAATGTTAGACTTACTCATTCAGCTGCAGACGGTGTGTTTCCACATTAAAAGCCATGTGCACTGAATAGGTGGTCGTTAATTAATGGCCGATTTTGATAATAAAGAAATGCAACCTGAAACTATAATAAGCCATTAATGAAAACCAGATAAAAACCAAAATACAGTATATGCTTCTAATATTCACCCTCACATAAAAAGAACAATTAAACAATTTATTGTAACAACTGTCACAGGCAGTGTGAAACAGACAAGGGAGCAAATAAAAAATAAATATAAAGTGGTATATTATATAAGCTTACTTTCATATCTCAAAAGTAAAAGTACAAGGCATTGGTGCTTCAGTCAGTCTCTCTTGTAGGAAGATATTCATTTACAAAAGCATCTCTGACTCACCCACACCCAAATCATCTGAAATTTAACAAACCACAGAAGAGTTTCAATGACAGCAGCTTAACAGCAAAAAAAAACAGATTAGAAGCAACTGGAACGAGTGAGTGAAAAAAGTATCACTGTTGAAAAGAGAAACAGATTTGTGAGTATAACATGACTATATCAGCCGTCCTTTATTTGTTGGTTCTGGTTATTATTTGAGACTGAACTCCATACCAGGGCTGGGCCATTTGGCCAAAAATGTTACCACGCTAAAACATTTCATCATTCGATATCGATAATTATCATGATGAATATCAAATAATTATTTCTTTACAGTTTAAAATCTAGTTTTTGCTCCTGAGTGGAAGTTAAAGAAACCAGATGGTTAAACAGCTCACTTCACAAATCTGAGGTAGAACATTCAAAACAATTATGACGTGTGCATGAGTAAAATGAAGTAAAATCTTTTTTTCAGTCGCTTTTCCTCAAAAAATAAATATCTTAATAAAAATGTGCAAATTTGTTTGTAATGCAAATGAATTAAATCAGACATTTATTGAACATTTGTTAAACATTTGTTATTATTGTTATTGAGACAAATTATATCACAATAATTATCATTATTGTTTCATTGCTCAGCCCTGTCCATATCAGCTTCCATGGCAATCTGATTAGCTGTTGTTGAAATATCTTGCTGTGGACCAAAGTGTTGGACTGACAGATGTACTGACATTGCCGTTCTCATGCAGGGCCAAAATAGAAACATGCTGATAAAACATGTTGATACAAATACTGTGTCCATTAGAGGACTGGACAGTGCAGAATTTCTGAATTCACGATGGTGGGCTTCATTAAAAGACGTTAGCATCAGCTGCTGGTGGTTCACCTCATGTGTTTATTCATGGTCCCTGTCATTACAAACCCCATTTGTCCTTTCATCGGCCCGTAGAGCAGCTGACCATCAGCGGACAAGAGCTGTAACTGCTAGTGGGTGATTACCTCTGGGTGGGAGGGCCCGTGCTCCATACCATGTTAGGCTAATTGAAAGAGAAACGGCAGGGTGATCTTGCTATAACAACATGTCCACGCCCTGCAGTCACAGGCCCCTGCTGAGCTGAGAGGCTGCTGCAATAAAGCATGAATAAAATGGATTGCAGGGGTGGAGGGGGTGTGTGGGAGTTGTACTGATGTTAGAAGCCCACTCCTTGGCTCATTGACTCTCAGGGAGTGGGGGGAATAAAGAAGAGAGCTGTGTTTTCACTGCGACATAGATTAGACCACAGTCTGCCCGCAATTTGTTTCTTTGCTTTTTCTTTTCTATTTGGCTGATCCTGCATCATCTGTGGTCCTTTGCTTTATGTATGATCTTTCTGTGGATTTTTCTGTGCCTTCATTCTGTCTTTCCTGCTGGCTATTTATCATAGTTGATGGCCTCTTGAGGATGGTGAGGAGAGGGGTGTAGCCCCACTGGATTCTCCTCTGAGCAGTTACTGTAGGTCTTCTCCATTTTTCTCTTTGTTTTTCACTACCGTTCTCTCTGTCAAGACTGAGACTGCTCTCCCACTGGATCACAGTAAATTTAGGACAAAGCAGAACATGTCAGGAATACAGTTAAAACAGTGTATGAGGAGTTTTGTTCAAAACCACCTCTGATATAAGAAGCAGCTCCTGAATATATCTTGTTGCTTTGTCATCATTATTATGATTATTTAATGTCAGATGTCTGGCAGAGAAATTACTCAACAGTAGTACTGGATGATTTTACACTAAGTGTAAAAAAAGATTATTACAACTCCATTGAAAGAAGCTGCTAATTCAGTGAAAGGAATCTCATTCGGTACACTAAGTTTAGACGGTAGACTATTTCCAAAAGTGTTGGACCAATACATCTGCACAAATAAGACAAAACAAGATTTTATACACCCAATAACCACCTGCAAAAAACGTCTCGGGTTACGTAGGTAACCCTTGTTCCCCGAGAAAGGGGAACGAGACACTGCGTCGGTGACGACACTATG
>JAPMOB010226365.1:0-13368 GCA_029875015.1 Lepomis gibbosus
TTACCGCATTATATTCTGTTATATTTTCTTTAATATATTTTATGTTATTTATCAATTGTCACCTGTCATCTGTATTTTTTGTTTTCCTTAATATAAATAGACATTTCCACCATAAATTGGAGCAGAAATGTCTCCAGAATGCAGGAAATGAAGTGTTCAATGCTACGATTTTCTTTCTATTTCTTCAAAGTAGTGTTAAAAATCGTCTCGTCTTGTTCTCGTGCATCGTCACTTCTCGTGACCCAAGCGTATCATCACACCCCTTATGTCCCCACCTCCTTTCAACACAAAGTGACGCCCTTGTTTAAGCCACTGATGTGCTGAAACCCAACTGACACTCTGATCGCCGTGTCTGATGAATGAAAACCAAACTTTCCATTTGAACACTTGGGCCATACAGTCAAACTTATTTCCAGCACTAAAATAGTTGCATCCAGAAGCACTACAACATGCTGCCTCAGCGCTCAAAGACCCTCCAGGTGGAACCATTCACCAGACAAATATTGGGTCCTTTTTATGAACTGGAGCACTAACTCATCTAAAAACTAGGATCTGTCATGTTCAAGTCAAGCTCCCTCCTGAGGGGTTAAATCTGTTTAATACTGATAAAATTAGAGTTAGTAAGTTATTTATGTTTTCTGTTTCTGTTAAATTGCTCCAGTACTGTTTGCAGACTCCGAAGTTAGACCTTTAAATGTGATTTTTTAAGACAAAGGAAATACGAGGAAAAACTATAACCCAGCAAGCCAAATGTTGTATGTTTTATTCACACAGCTTGGAATGTGTTTGCATTTAGAGGAAGGTTTTGTTGTAGCAGCGGTTCATTAAATTGATTTCAGGGCTTCTGTAATTAAGAGGCTGCATGTTGATGATGTTGTCGTCAGAGCAAAGACTGAAACAAGCTTGTTCAGGATGCAAGTAGGCGGATAACTTTGGATAACGATAACTTTTTTTTCTCATGTGATAGCTTGTTGATCTGGATATTTAGAGATGACGACATCAGGCGTAGTGTTGAAATATTGGTTTGCACAGTATTGCGAGCCGCTGTTCGGTGTACGTTTTAATCTGTTGCTGGACTTCCTGGGTCGTGTTTCACCGTCTCAGCTCTTGTTGTTATGTGGCTTTAACGCGGCTCCGGACGTCCTCACTGCAGATCTGCTGCTCAGCACAAATAAATCTTACAGTTTGCAGTTTGCAGAGCGAAGTCAGACAGGTTTTCAGTGTTCACCTGCTGGCTGATAAGCTGCTGAGTCACCACACTGACTCATCGCTGTCTAGGAAATGTAATCAGCTGGAGGTGGAGGGTGAAAACACACATGCAGACAGCTGATAGGTGCTGAGATTAAATCACATTTTGTGTTTCATAATTTATCTTTTCTGTGCACATTTTTGTTTAATGTGACAAAACACTGCAAAACCATGACGCTACACAAGATAAACCCAGTTTACAGCATGCAGAGTTTTACAGGAGGCCTCTTTCCTGATTAGTTGGTGATGTCATTTCCTGTTTCACATCTTGCTGCCTATTTCTTATTCAGTTATTCCTGATTAACACATTTAACACATGGGAGATGTGTAAGAATTAAACAACACAATGAGCATTAGCTCCTCTTAACCACGCTGTGGTTGAATGATTCATTACTTATTTTTACTGTTGTTGTTGGAACTTGCTCCATTGTTGAACTAATTTAACGTTGCTCCTTAGTATCACAGTATCATCAGCTAAATGCAGAAGTTTACTGCACATTTAAATATTACTGTAGTTAATTTAGAAAGAACAAAACAGAACAGGACCATAAAGCAACACAAACAATTTAAATATGCAGATTTTGGCATGTACACATATAAAACACACTGCATGTAAAAAAGAAAAACTCAAAAAACCGAGTGTTTTAGTTACAGGAACCCTCCCAGGTCATCTGGCGTCCAGCTCACTGGTTTCACACTCTGATTTTATGTCTCCTGTCTAGTTTCACCTGGCTGTCGGCTCAGGTGCACAGCAACATGATGATGCATTTCTCTGGACGCATCGCCGACAGCTTCGACCGTGAGTTCCGCTGTCTGTACGCCGACTCACAGATCATCGACTGCTTCTTCAACCCGGAGGAGGAGGGCATGCCCTACTACCCGTCATACCATGCCATGATGGCCCCCGGCATGGGCATGGGGCTGGGCCCCATCATGGGGCTGGATTTACACTCTGACAGGTACAAAGCTGAGTCCACTAACTTTTGCAAGGCTCGCAGCTTTGGATTATTTCCTGCTGACATTTGACACTAGAACGTACTTTCTGTCTTAGAGGCCTGGGACATTTTTCAGCCAAGAGATTACTGGAAATCCAAGCTGCTGAGGTTGTGCATACAAATAGAAATGTTTAAACTTTTGTCAATGTGGACAAACATACAGATTCACCTGTGTGGTAAAAAAAGCCACACTTTTGTACCAGTAATCATCAGTGTGATAGAATATTTACGAATTTTTTGCTGAGGAGAAATTTTGTGCGTAACGAATTAAAGGCCTGCTCCAAATATAGACAGGGGGGCTTCAGGGAATGAGGCAGATAAGCCCGGCCTATCAACTGAAGTTTTAAGGTACAGATTCATATTTTTGTCTGGAAAATAGGTAAATGGTGGTGTGTATACTGTGTAGTAATAATAATGATAATAATAATAAACTTTGTTTATATAGAAAAACAAATTAAAAAGTGCTTTACATGGGTAAAACAAGACTAAAACAACTCAACCCAAACAAAATAAAATCACCAAAATACAGTAAAAAGGACATAAACCAAAAACCACTGGAAATATAAAACTTGCTCAGTCAGGATCAGTCAGGATACGGTAACACCTATAATGTTGAATTTGATTTTATTTGCTATAGTTATTTCTCAATAAAAAACGGTCTTATTTTGGTCTTTTGTTTTTATAAGCTATTAAAACACAATATAAAACAGTATACCGAATCTCTCAGATTTAATAGATTACCGTAAAACATTTAATAGCCTGGGCTTTTGCCTGCCTGTATTTGGGACAAGCGTCAGACCATGCCAGTAAATGGGAATAACTAATTCAGCTTTGCTGCTCATTGTTTCCATAAACTGACCTAAACAATTGAATTGTTTCAGTCTAATCTGTCTAACGATGTGTAGCATGTCCATATCGATAAGTTTAAACTTGTTGATGTGCCGCTGGCTAAGCCTCTTTGGACCAAGCAGGTGACCCAGGAGTTGAAGTTTTATATTATCTTGATTATATTTTTAAAAAAATATGCTAATCTTTCCCTCCCTCCTCCAGCAGGCAGAGGGTTTGCTCTGATCACTCCAGCAGCCAATCAAGTAACAGCATCTCCAGTGTGAAGGCTGCGCCCGGGATGACCTCCAAGACGGTCTACAAGGTCACTCAAGGTCACGACAAGAAGGAGCCAAACAACAACTCTCACCTGAGCCCTGAGAGGAGAGCAGGAGGCTCGGGTAACGGAGGGACCAATCACAGCCCAGTCATGGAAGGACCGCCGCCGCCCTACGGTCAGTCAAAGGGCATGGACTGGATCAAGCCTCACCCGGCGGACGTCATGCGGTCAAATATAGGCGCCACCTCCAACAAGTTCCAGGCGTTGGGGTTGTACGAACACAAACCGGGCCCGTTCCACAGCGGCGGGCTCGGCCCCGGCGCCCCTAACTCAAACTCAAACCCCAGGACCCAGACGCCCTCCCCGCTCAATGACAGCAAACTGACCCCCAAGCACAGGACTTCCTCCAACCAGTTCCTCAACAAACTCACAGACCTCTTCCTGACCCCGTCCAGCAAAGACAAAGACAGCTTCCGGAATTCACCGTCCCCTCACGGCACCACGCCCTGGGGGGGGCCAGACCTCTCTGAGCCCGAGCCCGAGAGCCAGCAGAGCCCGCCGCCGCCGCCGCTCTCTCCGGTCAAGCTGATGACCCGGCACGACCAAAAACGGATGACGCTGGGCCACAGCAAGCTGGACCTGGTGAACCAGTACAACAACAAGATGAAATACAAGCAGGTGTACAGCCGCTTTGAGCTCAAGAGCCCGAATTAAACCGGGAGTTCGGACTATTATTACATTATTACAATCCATGAGGAAAAGTCTGGTGGGTTTTATAAAGAGGTCAGTCCTTCGTCTTCTTCCACAGTTGATGCCTGGCAGAAATCACGCCATTACAGCCATGTTGGCTCTGAGGCTCCTTCAGAGTTTCCCTTTGTGTCTCTTGAAACCATTTTGCCTCTTTTTATCATGTGAGGAGCCTTTAAAGATACAGCAGGGTTGTAGTTTACAAAATGAAATATATATACAAGGATTATATATTAAAACTGATTGAATTCCTTTTTAATAAAATAAATTAATAAAAACAAGGCGGTAGCTAAAAGGTCTCTCACACAGCAGTTGTATGTCCTAACAAAAGAATCTGTCACATTTAAAACTGACAAGTTGCAGCTGAGCTGAACTGAGATCAGATCATGTGACCCGACATGAACCTTAAACAGACAATTGAAAATGTTTTCGCACTGCCTTTTCTTTACTTCACTCCAGGGACCAACGGCACGAGACAATTTTATACTTGACGCCAGAACTTATTTAATAAGAGTCTAAAAGTCATTTTAGTGTAAATATTTTGTGAGCAGTTCGCCGCACGATGAGGCAAACTGGAAAACTTTGTGTACTTATGCGCTTCAAGTGATGAACGAGCTCCATCTTGAAGTCCAATATCCAGGTCTTGTAATACATGCATGGCGACGCGTCTGTGACCTCAGCGCTCTGTACCTGCGTAATCAGGTTAACTATCAATAGTGGAAGTGATGTCACCAACTATTTTTAGATCCCACCCACACAAAATGCACAAATCAAATTACAAGAACCAAAAAATCACACCTGATGTAGGAGGCAAACTAACTTTTATTCTTTTTAGGAAATACGCTTTCAAAACAAACAAACCAAGAACGCGTATATCTATTTATATTAGAATTTTAGTCTTTAATGTCAAAATCAGCTCTGACTTTCATAGTTTGTCTTGTTTGATGCAAACATACAAAAACAAACAAGTAAACTAAATGTTTTTTTTCCTGAATGAAATATCACAGAGGGTCAGGACTCAGTTATCGCGTGTGAAGACCTTAAATGTAAAAACATCCTCTTTCTTTCACTTGTGCTTGGATTGGATTCTTCCTGTATTATAGTGTAACACGTGCCTTGATCATCCTGCCTTACATTTTACAATCACAGTTTAGATAAACATAATAATCTCCTGCGGCTTCAAATAAGTGTCACTGCAGGTACACACATGCCTGTTTGATAGCGCCGTCACCACGGGGAACAAAGCTCGTTGTAAATAGCAGCAGTGAGACGATATTCCTGGTGCTGTATCTCGTTACAATTCTGGGAAAAAGATGTGTGAGTGCAGAAACTGAAGGGCTTCGGGGCAAGACAGTTATGAGAAGATGCTATTTGTCTGTTTAAGAATGAGCATGTACATTTTACAGTGCTGTCATACACTTAAAATGAGTTTCTTTAAGTTCTTTACAGAGGATTGTTTCCTCACACTGTAGATTTTTTATAATAAACAGCATTTTTTTTCAAAGATGTACATTTGTAAATAGACTGTTAATCAAATTACGTTGCATCCGGTTAATAATAATTTAGTATTATTCACGTAATGTGTTGATTTACTTATTTTTGGTGATGACTTGTGCTGGTGCACGGTCGTGTTTCATCACTCTACAGGGCTTTCCAAATAATTCCTCCTCGGCGTGGAGCAGCAGTGCAGTGGGCAGTGAAAACACCTGAGCAATACCGATTGACTGATCAATTATTTTGATACGTGTGTGTGTTAACTGCTCATTTTAGTTGGCATTGCTGCTGTTTCTGCAGCCGGACAACGTGCAGGCGTGTCCTGTCTGTCTGACTGATGTATATTATCTTGTATATAGTGAATGAACTGTCAGGAATTTGGGTTATTGTTAAAGAAACTTAAACACATTTGTTTTGTGTTATTTTGTTTTTTACAATATGTTGTTTACTGGAGAATGTGAACTTTCTGTGTTTAAGTTGCTCTTTATTTGTAAGATGGAAGATTTTAATAAAACAAACGGTTGAAGTTAACAGCTGTTGTGTGTAGATGTTGTTTTGTCACAACAGAGATCGTTACCACAGCTAATCCTCTATTTACATTTGTTTGACCTTTATTATTACCTCTATGATCCCTGAACTGATTTCAAAAGACATTTCGCTGTTTTCAACAACACCTGGATAAAATATAACAACAAGATAATTCCTAATGTTAGGGAACAATTTTAGCTCTTGTTTTGAAATTCATGGGATATTTTTGGCCATGTTGGTCGCCAATGGTCCCTCCCAATGACACAACAGCTCAAAATGGAAACAATGCTTGATATTTTAATTCAACAGAGCTTTTTGAATTAAAAAAGCACCTACTGACTAACATGACCGAGTGATGCCGAGGTCATACTGTACTTACTTAGTGGTCCGTATGTATATTCTATTTTCGCGTTAGTTTACCCGAATCTCTGCTACTCTGGTTCTTGATTAAGGATCATCCAGAGCACCTGTTGCACTGACTCCTCAGCAGGGATTGAGTACAGCTTGGTGATTCCCTCTTGGCCAATCAGGATGTGGCGACGCCCAATCTGGAAGACATAAGAAGAGGCGCATTTCTGCCCACCGGTAGCTTTTTCTTGAACCCTATGCAATGTGTGCAGAACTCACTTCATAGACAAAGTCAGTTTATAGCTCTGTCCTTCAGGACATGTTGGGGTCCCTTTTGTCTACTGCAGGAAAAAATAGGAGCATTCTAGAGTTCAGAGTGGACACAGCGCCTAACGCTGCCCTGGTGGTGTTTAAATAAAAATAATGGTACAATAACCTCCTGCCTGCACGCACTGTGTGATTTCATTTAGAATTCCTTCCCTGTTCGTTGTGGGTTTTTTTTTTTTTGGAAGAAGACTTTATTGAAAAGGCTTCTTTTTTTTCATTAAAATACATGTGGAACCTTTCTCCGAGGTCAACACTTTATTTATGTGGTTGGGAACCAGGCCTTAGTCACCGTTCCCCTGGGGCCAGTG
Organism: Lepomis gibbosus; assembly: GCA_029875015.1. NCBI lineage: Eukaryota > Metazoa > Chordata > Actinopteri > Centrarchiformes > Centrarchidae > Lepomis > Lepomis gibbosus. Next base: position 7,101 of record JAPMOB010226365.1, read on the forward strand.
GAAACAGTACCGCCAACAGTCGGTCAGTGAAGACATGGTGTTGGATCTACTTCAGCATTAGGGATCACTTTTCCCCACTGAGCTGCTGTACAGTATGTTTTCCTGTCAGGAAAGCGAGGGGCTGTGTCACAAGGCCGGAGCATGAACAATGTGACATAATAAAAACTCCAAGGACAGAAATAAGAACAGCATCTAAGAAAGTCCCAAAACTGAGCTGGACAATGACGTCGCTACTCTGACACACAACCTGAGACAAAGTGTCTTTATGTGGACGTTTTTGAACTGGTCAGTCTGGGTTAGCGCCAGCTACTTTGTTTACATGCATTAATACATATCATCATACCTCTGCTCAAGAACCCTTCACTTGGTTCGGTTTTATGCTGATCAGAGAGCTGAAGCTCAGACTGCAGGCCTCTCTGCAGACTGAGCCCACTCTAAATGTCAGTTATCCTGGAGAACTTGTGTTCCAAGCCTACAAAATACAATGATTTACCAAATGACCTCTGCATCAGTCATGCTTTCAAATTACTCCACAAAACAGGAAAGAAGTGGTAGTGAGACATATTAAACATGTCTGGAACCTTCTTCCCCTCGCCCTTTGGATGAAATCCCTCACGTCCTTCTTAAAGTGACTTTATCAGGGCCATCAGAGATCAGACCCCCAAATCCTTTTAAAAATGCCTGGTTTAAAAAAAGTCTGTCACTGGGTCACAGTCTGGCTAAGCAAAGAGGTTTCTTTTGCAGCTTCGTGTCCCAGATCTTTTACAAAGATTGTACTTAAAAATGTCACTAGTCCCTTTAGCTCTTCATGATCAGAGCTATTTCTGAACAACTCCAAAGTCGTAGTTACAGGTTGTTTGTAAAGTAGAAGCAAACCCGTCTTTACTGCGTGTGCTTCATTCTTCACAGCCCAGACTTGGGTAAAAATTTGGGTGTGACAGTCAGTGGATTTAACTTTACCTTTGAACTCTTTATAAATAGATACTGTAGGTGCAAACACTAATGGTGTTGAGTGACATTGACAAAACACATACTGTGATAAAGTGCTGCACTGTTGCTTAAAGCAGATATAAATGATCACCATGTATGAAATGACAACGTGAGGCGTGTCTGGTAGTGATGAACCTAGAATCTGCAGCTTTACAGGACTTATTACTTTCAGCTCGATGTGTTTCTGTCTGGCTTACAACCTTACTGTTCTGCTTTGTTGTCAAAAAAAAAAAAAATCACTGCTGCTTCAACCTAAAAGTATCCTCTTTAAATCCTGACTATTTTCAAACTCAACTGACTGTTTACAAAAAGTATCCCTTAAATGTTGGGCTGTGTGAACAGGTCATGTGGTTAACTATGTTCAACAAGCTACATAATTTAATGTCAGACAATTAGAGCTGCTTTGGAGACAGAAATAAATATTCAAGCAACCAATACAGGAGAGGTCTGCATGTTAGGGTTTTTTTTGGGGGGGGGGTTCTACAGGTGGCAGATGGTCAGAAGTGGCATCAGTTTGCCCAAAACCTTTTTGTTGGACTGGGAATCACTGCTTGTGTAATACTTGCAGGCAAACTTTGGAAACATCTGATAATGTAGATTTGGCTTTGCATGTTGCTTCATTGGTGATTAAATTTCAAGATCCTCTCAAAGTAAACTCCAGGCATTATTGGGAATATTAAAAAATAAACCATGCTGAAACAATTGTTAGTAATACATTTGAGCGAACAGTGAGACAAAGCATTAAAGGCTGTAGGAGGTTTGTAGGGCAGACGAGGTAACACAAGCGTCCCTGGTCATGTTTCACACGAGACAGGAACTCCGCACAGTCAACCCGACTTCTCCCCGTGGCTTTTTGCAGCCTGGTTCCCCTGTACTAAGAAGATTACTCACGGCTTCTAAGTATGTTTGACTTTTACTAAAATAGTAATGAGCTGTTATTCTCCGCTCAGTGAGGAAAGTGAACAGATCTCTTATCAAAGTTTAGCACATGTTTGTATTAAACTGTTTGATGTTGGACCATTAAGTGGCCACTTTATTAGGTGAACTTTTTCAATCTAGTGCATAACAGCTGTTCTACTGAAGTCTACTTTTAATGTTGCCTAAAAACTATGTTCAGGTGTTTTACATTGTCATACAAGTTATTTGTTTTAGCACTGAAGTCATATACATTTATATGTAACATATGCAGAGTATATGGGAGATGTTAGATTATACAGCTGTACCTAATAAAGTGGCCACTGTTAATACAACAGTTTGGGTGGGCTATGCTAAGCTTATGTTTATATTTGCTGTCCTTCTGTCTTTAAGCGCTACATGGTAGAGTTTCATATACTTTATTTATGACACCTGACAGGTAGTTTTTCAGTGTCACGTGATGCTGTGTTAGCATGTCATATACATAAGGAGTAGAACATTAAGGTAATGCAGCAGACTGAGCTGTAACGTTGGTGTTGTGATCTAAACAGTGATGTCATTTCTGAAAATCAAATACAGACAAACACGCCGATGTTTCTGAGTAAACTGATGCACAGGCTCTCTGTAAACGTTACAGAGCGTCCTGCTTGGATGCAGCAGCAGCATTTCCTGAGGCTCTGATTGTTCATGTTGATGATATCTTCAGGATGCAGCGTTCTTCCTGCCTCTCACGGCTATTTTCTGCTGAGTGAGCGTGTGTACAAACAGAATGAGACCTTGAGTGAGTTTGTTCTTGGGGACTTGGTGCATGTGAAACTCTGTTTGTTTCAGTGTCCTTGACTTTCTGTGTGTGAATATGCAGGTTTTTATGAACGATCTGTTGGGTGCATGTGTTTGTTTGTGTACAGAAAGAAGACTGGTGTTTTTGTCCTCTCAGCCGTCTGGGGCAGGTTTAAACTTTCTAATCTGGTTTTAGCTCCAGACGCTCAGTCTGTTTGCCAGCTGATCAGTTTTCTTCTTACAACAGAACACAAACAAACAATTGTTTTTATCCAACAAACTTTGCTTTGGTAACTCAATGCTTTAGTGATTGTAGCGCAGCAGAGATTTCCATAAATACAATCTGCTGACTAACAGAACTGCGCACAGCGGCACATATTGAGACATTTTACGATCCCGCAAGATTATATTTCTTTGTCAATGTACAGCACATGGAGGCATCAGATGTGGCGTGAAGGTGTTTGTTGAATGAAACCAGTTGGAAACTGGAGACAGAGTGAACCAACTTTTTATAGTCTGGAGGCCCAGGCTCACCAGGTGAGCAACATTTAACTAACGACTTTCCAGGTCAGCCTGCTGCCTGCAGAACTCAGTAAATACATAAAACACATGGGGGGGTTAAACTCTTGGCCTTTCATTCACAAATCACTGAGGCATTGAATTTGCTGAAAATGATTAAGGCTGACAAACAACACTGATTAAAACTGGTCAGTTAAATGAAGGAAAATTATTACGTTAGACTTGTGAGTGAAATGTCTTTGCACAGACAGGTGTGCCGGAGAAAAAGTGATCAACTAATTATTGATGCAGTGAGAAGTCCCAGCCAAGCAATATAACTGGTCAGACAAATCCCATCCGTGCTATAAATTTAATAAGTACACACCATATAACATCAGCATACTGGCCATTGAGACGCCTTCTCAGTGTGCTTTCAGATTAAGTGATGGGGATTTAGTTTATGAAGTTAATATGCCATTTCAGTACATTACATTTTTATCCAACGTATAACTTCCAACCAAAAATTGTAAGAACATGTACATCAATAAAATAGAGGCTCCATTACTTTGAGTGGATATTTTCCCAAGTTACAATCATTTAAGGTCAAAGTTCCCTCAGTCAATTTAGCTTCTGTATCTTTCTGCTCTGTTTGTCACTTTATAATTACATTTGGTTTGAAGCACAAAGGCTTTAGATATGCGCATCAGAAAAGATGGAAACACAAACATGTAAATGACCTCCGGGTGCGGTCAGACTTTCAGCAACTTTTTAAATGCTGTCACATCCCGGCTCTTTGAATGTGACAAAGTGCCAAAAAGATGTTTTGTTATTAAAGAAACAGCATAACTATTTGCAGAACATGAAATGTGTTAATCAGTGGTGAGTGGAATGAATGGATGAATGAAGATTGCTGACACATTCTTCAAAAGCAATTATGACAATGATACTCAAAATAACATTGTTGCAAATACCAATCCTCAATCAAGCTTGAGCAATAATATTCTGGATTGATGTGGTTAAGTTGCTTCACTGCTGGTGGAGTTTCAGGTTACGACAGGCTGCAACACACATTACAGCCAAACGTGTTTCTTCTTCTGACTGAAGGTTTGTGACACATCAGCCTTTTTAGAAATAACCTGTGTTCTACAGGAACCCAACGGCTGCCAAAGGTCACATTTTCAAACCCATTCTTGATCTTTAACGTGTCCTGTTTTCAGTCTCTGAGTGTCTCTCTGCCACTGTTCGTGCAACTTTCACAGCAGTCTTTCCTCAGACAGAATTCCTTCATACCGAGGGCTTAACATCGGGTGTCACCTGGGGCAGAAGCTGAGTTTCAATCAAACGCAGTCAGATACACATTCCAAACAAAGCTCTTCTACTGTCCATGTGTGCTCTCTGACTGTGACCATGACCCCCTCCCTCCCCTTCCATACAACTTACCAAACCTCACATTTAAATGAAAAGTTTGACATGTGTAAATATATTTAATCAGTTTTTATTTTTCTGAGTGAGATGAGAAGATCGATACCACTCTCATATTTGTATGTGTAAACAAGGCAATTATCCAAAACAATATGTGGAACAGAGTAAACTAGAATGGGCATTTCCCAGAGGAAATGCTGTGAGACCGGCCAGCAGCTAGCGGTCCCTGCTGCTGCTGCAAAGGGGTGCTCCATCAGCAATCTTTTAAATCTTGTAGCGCCACCTACAGGTAAAATAATCTCATGCCACAGACTAGTTCAGCAAACGTGTTCAGGTTTGCTCAGTTTGGCTCACATGCTCTAAAAAGGATTTGATCTCTTGATCTTTGGATCTGAACGGCAATATTTAAACCACCTGATTATTCAGACTACCAGAATACCGTTAACTGTCTTGCTTGTTCAGATGTGAGTTGACATAAAATGCCACCAATGTACCAATTGAAGGCACTCGATGACCAGAATTCCCTTACACCCCACGCTTTTGCTTGTTAATATATTTTCTGTGTTGACTAGTCCACTAGCTTAGCATAAAGACTGGAAACGGGGGGAAACGGCTAACCTGGCTCCGCCCAACAGTAACCAAGAGTGAAGTCAGCAATAGATTTCTAAGGAGCCGTTGGGAAGCTCAATTTAAGGAGCACTGGCCGTCACCATCTTGGCAGCACCTGACTCGCCTGACTTCCGGCTAATCCGAAAAATGGGCAAAGAGGTGGAGCTGAGGCGGGCAGAAGCCCTGTGGCTTGCACCACGTCACTCAAAGTGGCTATGCCCTTAATTATGCATTCATTTAAACCTTAATATAATTTAAACAGGTGAGTATTGTAAAGTTTCACATCTACGGTTGTCATGAACAAGGCAAATTAGCTTTAGAGACCAAAACCGTTTTTCGTCCATGTTTATTTCTGCTGTAAAACTGGGCACTTTAACATGGGGGTCTAAGGGGACTGACCAGCTTTTGGAATCAGCCTCAAGTGGTGATTTGATGAACCGAAGTTATTGTCATTTCCCCGTTGGCTTCATTTTACAGCCACAAAGGTTTCTGCTTGGTTATGTTCCAGGTCGGGACCAGTAACTTCCGCTGCTCGAGAGCCCTTAGTTCCAATAAAAGGAGATGCTACAGAAAACAATTTCTTTTTTCCTTTTTTTTTTTCTTCCAGAATTTTTTGTTTGTCACGTTCCTGTTTTTAGCATGACCATGCACAAAGCCAGCTTCATAAATAAAGTTTTTCCAGTTTGGTGGGTGTAAATGCAGACGATTTTTTTTGTATTTATTTTGAAATACATACTTTTATTTTGACATGACAAAAAACAGAAGTAGCGACTGCAACTCAGTAAGCTAAACGATAGAAAAATACCAACCTGCAGCGGTGATGTTACCTGCTAGTTTGTTTCTTCATTATTATCCATGCCTACAACTGTGTAAGTGAAGAATCATATTCTTTGACTGGGAAGATTGCGTCTGGGAAATGACTCTGCCGTTGGTTGAGAAGCAGGCTAAAGTGGTCAGTATTACTCTGTGTTCTCTAATATTAGCATTAAGTATAGTGCTAAGCCATGCTATTTATGCAATTATTGCAATATCTGATGTTGTCTTTTATTTGTTT
>JAPMOB010226367.1:0-18761 GCA_029875015.1 Lepomis gibbosus
GCATAGCCCCCCCTGCTATGCAGCATGCGCACAATCAGTGATTGACACTGCGTTACCGCTCCTCATGCATGCTCTCACTCAAATAGGCTCAATATCTTCAGCACACGGCTTCGGATGTTTTGCAAATATAATGGCTGAGAAACAGCAACGAAAGAACTGCCCATCCCTCCTTTGCCAGCATTTAGTTCAAAAAACATGAGTGAACACGTCCTAGCTCAACACAGAGCTTCGTGCTCTTGGTGCGGTTTTGGGCTCACTCTCCCATGTAGAGATGTCCACTATCCATAATTATATTACAATTGTATAGTTAAAATTGTTAATTTGGTTTATGACAACAAAACCACTTGAATTGAAGTTAAACAGATGATGCAACTCTTTATCTATATGGCTCTGGAACAAACGCAACGGAGTATGGCAGAGCCTATGGTGGAAACAACAAAGAAGTGTCCAAGGAAAGTTTCTGATGCTCCACATGAAAAAGAAAACTATATGTTCAGAGGAAGCGTTATTGTCAAAAAATAAAGCCATCGACAGTGAGGACAAACATGGATAACTATTTGGGTAGCTTTTCCTCGATGGAGAGCACTGAAAGAAGAGAAGTGACTGAGGGTAAACACAGATATGGTGTTAATTCCAACCTGTTACTCTTGGACAGGCTGGTATTTGTGAAATTTTTGGTGTAGGCTATGTAAGCTATTACATTTAGTCTACCTAAATAATGGATTATTCTCTTTGAGCTGTGGAAATTTTTAGTTATTTCTGAACAAAACCCAGGAGTATGTTTAAAATGTAGGTTTCAACAAAATTTTTCCTTAGTTGTTTTGATCAGGGAAATAACAGTTTGCAACATGCATCTAGGAATCCATCTAAGGCCATCCACAAAGTAGTCAGATTGACACTTTAGTTGAGAGGGTGAAAATAGATCATTTTTAGTCAAGTCAATTGCATTGGCTTCACTACACAAGCCCAAATAAATTAGAAGAAGCCTGAAAATTTGAAAGCCACATCCTACTTTCAGAACAGGTTGAATGATGCATAGTGAAGGCATGTCTCTCTAGAAGTTCATCAGTCACTCACTGACGCTCAAACAGACACACAAATACATTTGTATCTAGGGCAGGAAAACCAAGGACTTGACTCGTCACTGACTGAGGACATGTACCTGCAAAATAGCATTGCGTGTGCATTTCTGAGTGTTATTACCTGTACAAGGAAGATAATGAGAAAGTAGAAGTTGGCTATCCTTCTGAACTGCTCAAACAGATTCTTTGGGACAAAATTCCAAACTGTGTACTGAAAGAAACAAAGAATAAAACAAATTTAAGAGAAAGACTAAGGAAAGGTTATTTAAGCAAGGTATCTGTAGGTTAGAAATTGTTCTCATACATATATAATATTCATTAAATCACATTTATGAAATCCTCAGAATGCTAGATGGAGCACTTAGTAGTTGAAAAATGTATATGTACACGGCAGGTAAAACTAACCAATTTCTGGCTGGCAATATTCCAACTATAAAAAGGTGCATTATAAATCATAACAATGCATAACTGTTGAAAATAAGTTTTTCATACTTTTCAAAGCTAACTTTATCAGTGTGGCACAATGGTAGCTCCGGAATGAGAGTATGTAGCATGAGTAAATTCTGAGATAGCAATCTTCTGGTAAGTGGTGAAGGAGTTCACATAGCATTCTCCAGATTACTGCTGTTTAACAGACTGTTTTTGTTTCACTCTTACAAGTTTCAATTCATCACTTCCCATATAGCATGATTTTGAAAGAATAGTTGATGGGAGAAAAAAAACGTATCTGCACTTTTTGATTTACTCTTTTTACAAAACATCTTTCTTTAAGGAACTTTAACAGCCTGCTTTTACATTAAGGTGAAAGTCATCCCATTAGTACACAGCTACATCAAGAATAATCCTGTTTTAGATTGAGCTGTTTCTGTCTCTTAAAAAGCATGACTTAAAATCAATTTAATTCAGACCCAGGTGACTTATACCCTAGTGTCAATCATCTAATCAACTGCCAAATCAATGACATCACTGATGGTGGCAGGCAGCAGCCTCTTTAGATTATCATCCTTTTGTCCAGTCAATCTTTCAGCTGACCAAATGATCCTCTCACCAACACCAGTCATCCTGTTGTCACCCTCCAACCACACCACAGTTCAGGGTGAAATTTTTTAAAAACTGGTCAAACTGTTGCCAGAAATCAGTCAATAAGTTTAGAGTTTCTGTGGGTGACACTTTCTTTAGCCATGGTAGCTGTCATGCTCAGGCTCAAGAGAAATGTCACGGTGCATGTCAAGTGCCTTAAACTTCTTAAACAAATAAACAGTGCTTCCATCACATATCTCATTTGCACTTTTGGCTAAAGATGCAGTCCCAAAGTGGTCTTTTTTTTGTGGTGACAACAAAGGATTTAAGAACATGATTACGGCATTTATGTGACCAATAAAGCAAAGATCTGAAGATTTATATTAGTTAAACATTTTTCAAAAACAGAATTTGTACTTGCTTTTATTATGTAGACAATACACAATAAAACTATATCAAGTAAAAAACAAATTTACATATTGCCTCACATGAAATCCTGCAGTGACAACAAGGAGGAGAAAATGCTGAATACAGGCTTAAACAACATTTGATACCTTGGAGGAAATGATTCTGTTGTCAGCAAAGCGTTGTGGTATGTAATGGCCATGCTGGGGAAAACGGTTTGCCACATAAACTGTCCTGGTCTCACTCTGATGAGGGGGGTCAAAGCCCTGAGGGAAGGGAGGATATATGAGAAGAGAGAGAGGGGGGAGGGGCAGAAAAAGGGAAAAAGGAAACAGGTTACTTCCATAACAACTCTTACACATCTCATTTCTCATTGTACAACTGATATAAACAACATTTTTTTAAAAGGCAGGAAGTACTACTGCAGCTTAGGACAAAGTGTTGATAAAAGCTGACCTTTGACCTCCTTTCATGTAAACTAATGTAAAGTGGACACTTGGACAGAAACAACAGAAACAACAACTATTTTGATCATGTTTTTCAAATCACTTTTTAACCAAAAATGCCAAAGACATACAGTCATAACATTTTTTAGGCAAACTCAGAGAAATTATCATTATGAATAATTTAAATCATTCATGTCAGTCATTACTGCCCTACAGTGATACCAGTAGATTTGTGCACAAGACAGTGTTTTAAACACAAAATACAGATCAAGGCAACTATTTATAGATCTGTCTATCTGTGAACATCTTGTGTCCTTGCAGTAAATCAAACACGTGGTCACTGCCATTAGAAAGGCAAAAGAAGTTAATCAAATTAAAAGAATTTCCATTTTATCAAAATCATGAGAAACATAAATACAAATTCCTTTTTTGTTGGAAGATTACTGACATTTCAAGTAAATCTGAATTACAAGCAATTGACTGAAATGAAGAGGGGGAGAGTGGTAAAGAGGGACAGCAATATTATGACCTTATTTTAAAGTTGTTTTATTTTGTTGACATTAAGCAGAAGCATGATTAACCCATGAAAGTCTATCTCTATGGCCATTATTTTGTTGGGTGCAGCAGAGGTTAGTTTGGGACGTAAAGGATTCTATAGTGAAAAACAGAGACAGAAACAACACCACACTACACTAGCGTCAAAGTACTTACAGTTCAAAAGCATGATAAACATCTCTTGCTCTTCTCATATATGTTATTGTATGTTTCCATTCAAATGCAAATTTCAGAGTAGCCAGTCAAATAAGTGACCAGTGACCAACACCAAAACATATTTGACCAGCAAGACACATTTTTCTGGTAACTGATTGGCTCTAAGATCATTTCTGGTACTTTCCTGTGCTTTACGCCATGCTCGACTGCTATACTAAGAAGGTTAAAGCCAAGTGTTTGCAAATGTTAAATGACGTACGTCCAACACACCCTTATGCACACACAGAGGAATGTATCCGGTCCACGTCCCTCACTCTCACACAGATTCACCTCTGTTCAGGGAGGGACACGTTTAAACTATTACTGCTTTTCTGTTTCACTCTCTCAGGCTCGCCGTCTGCTACTGATTTTTTAATGTTTATGAAATAAATGCAACACACTTAACACCTAAAGCAAAATGATGACATCTTTGTTACCCTACTGCAGTTTTTTCAAATTGTAATCAGTTTCTCACCTGAACATAATACTTTTCTGCTAAGGTCAAGGAAGTACAGGTATGTATGAATGCAGCAAACAGTGTGTTCAGGATTTTCCATTTCCGCTGATCCATTCATTTCCACTTTGCTCTCAGCTTTCAAAAGCTAGTCCTTGTGGGATTTCTTTATCCTCGCTTCTGTCTAACTCCACACGCACAGATATTTCTCATCTGCAATGTGTAGTCTTCTGCCGCCAAAAGCTGATATGGTTTTATCAGCTCGAAAAATGCCGCTTTACTTCGTTTTTTCAATCTTTGAACAGAACGCTACAATATTTCAGAGGGAAGGTCAGCTGAGCATGTACACCATGAAAAACATTTTAAAGCAACATTCTGCATCAGAATTACACAGTTGCACATACAGTACTGTATTCATAGTTTAAAGTTGCCCTCTTCCACCAACTGTTGCGTGAAAAAGGAACTTGCCCAATAATAACATTGTTTGTTAAGCCTGGCTGCTGAGTGGCTCTCATGAGGCAGTTACATTTATAAGTAATGCAGAATATAAAATCAACTAGGGCTGAAAGGATTCATTGATTAAATTGGTTAAATTGATTAATAAAATGCAACAACGCAAATTCTTTGAAACTGAAACCATGATTGATTGTTGAGTTGGAGGCTAGCCAAAGTAAGCCACAGTCCTCAGCTGAAAATGTATGTGAAAATGTGAGTTGTAACAGTAAGCACAGTCATGAGTTAACTGGGTGTAGGGGAGCTGCACTTTTTAACTCACACCCGGCTCTCTCTGTAGCTCAGACAATCCCTGCTACCTGTGTGGGCTAATTCATCCTTTCACTCATATTCTTTGTCTTTATTATCGATATCTTTATAATAACAAACAACAGCCGTTTCGTGTTCTGGATCACTTATTTCCCGTATGTTTTCTTGACAAAATGTGGTTTGGAGACCTGCGTCGGGTGACAGAGCCGCTGTCAGCTCGTGTAGTGTGTGACCCCCTGTCACCAATCAGTCACGTAGTGTGAACGCCATGACTTCAAGACTCCCGTCACAAGATGACAAATTGTGCAGTGTTTCCCACAGGCTGTTAAGAGACTATGGTGGGTGGGCCTCGGACTTACATTTTAAGTTAAATGCAATAATTTGGTGCAAAATCAAGAGGCTATCTATGAAGAACTTTGTACGCTTATAAACAATGTTCTTCAGGTAGGACTCTCATACTGCAACACTTGTTTTTGTAAAGAGAGAAACTGACAGGACAAAGTCACTAACCTACCTGTCAGCTCTCTCCGTTTCAGTTACCATAAAGGCTTGAATATGTGTGCATTCCAAATTTAGGCACAGCTAGCTTAATCGCCTCCTAACAGACGAGTGACAGAAACAGACCGTTTACGTTACCATAGTTTCTTCGAAAGAAAAGTGGTTGTCTCAAGTCGAATGCCAACGTGTGCGAGCGTGGAAGCTTTCAGTGGCGCGGAGCAGCGGCTCAAAACACAATGTTAGTGGTCAAAAATTTAAATATGAGGTATGTAAAAATATTTTTGTTTCATTTTGAGACTACAGCGGGCCGCCATAGTTTCATTAATTAATGGGAAACACTGTTGTGTAGTGTGAACAGCACGGCGATTGGCTGACGCTGAAAGTCATGTCATATAGTCTGCACGAGCATTTAGTACAACTTGTATAGCACTCGGGTGATGTTTGCGTTTGTAAAGACAGCTGTCTGGTTGTTGGTCTGATGTTTGCTGTGTGATACACTATGAATTTCTGAAAGGACCAATATCTACTACCAAAAACGTGCACAGCTGATCCCGTTACGGGGGGTGGTGCCACCAAGCAAAAGTACTTCTTAAACAACACATCGTTAAAATAATCTATAGAAGCTTCGAATACAAAAATCCTCATTAGCTGCAGCCCTAGAATCAACCTCTATGAACCTGCAGACACTGACAAACAAGGAAGTAAGTTTTGTAAGCCAGAAATATCCACATCTAACAAAGCAACTGTTGAGTCATCGGCATTGATCAATGAGCTATTGCATCCCTGCAGATGGATTATGGTAATTTTGTACTTTAGGACGGTAAACGTCTTACTCAATACATCTTTTACAAATTCATGTAAGAAACCTTGAATTTCTCATTCCCTTTCTGCACCCAGTTTTTCAGAGAGTCTACACAAGTCAGAGATTCTAACTCACCACCACATCAACCAGCTATCAGTTTAGTTGCTCAATCGTTGGACACAGTATCTTAAGTTAGTTTAACTGCTGGCTTAAAGCTGCCCAGTGTAAATGTAACAAAGATGTGGCATTGTGAAATTAAGGGAGGCATCTCACCCACTGGTTCTGAAAGCGCTGTAATTAAAACGTTTAACAGATCTAACTGGTGAAGTCCTGGTTCTTCAGGTTGAACTAGCAAGTGGACTACCAATAAAGGATAACAAGGAAGACTGATTACATCCAGGGTCATTTGAAGTATATGGAGTTACAGAACAACACCAGAGTTGGCTGATATGTCAAAATGTGCCTATTGGCTAGCGTCAACTATGTTAGTTTGCCTACAGTCATATCACCAATAGCAAAGATGTATACCTACATCTAACTAAGGTGATCCACCAGGCTAATGTCTGATGGAGGAAAAATATTTTTTAAAATGCACATTGAAGAATCACAAAATTCTATTATTCTTCACATGATTTGATTATGAATGTCAGTAATGCACTGCTAGAGATTCCTGAGTACTCAAACAAAATAAGAGTAAGGTAAATATCATGAAGTGTCCCGTTATTCAATCAAGGATGGCCTGATGTGAGCATATACACAATAACAAATACACGTTATATGTTATATGAGTATCATGCTGCATTTGTTTTATGAATATCAAACAAACACACAGACAACAGATTGAGGCTATTGCTAATTCCCAAGGCATGCTTGCCATCATTTAAGTCTACACAAGATAAATTGTGTTTCCCATATGCTCATTTATCTGTGGTGGCCCGCCACAATATCAACGCTGACTGCCACATATTGATTTTTTAAATTTTTTTACTAGGCCTATTTAAAATTGTATTTGATTGCAGAGCGCCGTAGCGCAGTCGCACAGCACCTGCTCTCGCTCGTCCCTCTCTCATTCTCTTGCTCTCTCCCTCACGAACACAGCTGCACAAATCTGTGCAGCGATATCAGTGTCAGAGAGCCAACTTTAAAAAAGGTATTAGCAAGCATGTAAGAAGCCTAGCTAACAAGGAGAGCTAAGTTAAAGCCAACTTAAAGTTAGAAAACACCTGGGTTTTCGAGGCTTGAACACTCTATATAGGTAGTACTCAATAATCGATTGCACGCACACCCCGTGCGCCACAGTTACGTAGTCATTCTGTGTGAAACACTGAGATAGATGAATACATCAGTCTTACATACAGCAAAAACAACACTTATTGAACAATTACGTTGACATATTGGCAGTGTGGAAACATTTTAAAGTGCCTGAGAAAGACACAAAAATTGCCGTTTTCAAATCAACTCACAACTGTCTCCTAGTACATCCACTCCATCTGTGGCTGACTTCTTAGAAAAGGCAACAAACGGTCTGAACCTCTTTGAGTGTTTCTGTCACTTGTTTATGAGAAGGCGATTAAGCTAGATGCACCTAAATTAGGAGAGCACATATATTCAAGCCTTTATGGTAAATCCACTAAACGGAACAGTGCAATACAAGAACCACATACAACATTATTTTTCAAATTGGGTCGGACTTACACATGTGGATACACTTGTGACAAGGTGTCTACACAGGATGGAAATTTAAGATTAACTGGATTATATTCACAGAAAGCATAAAACATATTACATGTGTCTATTAAAAGTAAATGGACACATTTAATTTACTTCACCTGATCCTCTCGGGCCTCCTACCCACTATAGTCTCTATGTGGGAAACACTAAGTAAAAAGCACATTTTGACTATTTAATTCATGCAATGGTAAAAAAAGTAAAATAAATGGAAAAAATGTGAATGTGCTTTTTGGTATTCAGCAATTTTTTTTGTTATATATTCGGCTTCGGCTAAGAATTTTCATATTGGTGCATACCTAGTACATGTAGCATAACATTCAGATATTTTTTAACAGCTTGACATATTCAAGAAGAAGCAGTAATGACCAGCCAAAGACCTAACCTGATGCCTAAAATACCAGATTTTGTTATTTGGGGCTGCCTCTACCTAATAACATATTGACCAGAAATGTTGAAAATGTATGAAAACTGCATTGAGCTGATGTCATACTTGGCTGATGGATAGGTATGACTGGCACCTAAGAGGGGCGCTTAACCATTAGATTACATTTTTATATTATTTATCACAATGTAATTGGAAAAATCACAAAAAAGAGGCTATAATAAGTAGCAGATGCAGTAAAGAAGGATTTTAAAGTTTTTACACCATTAGGATTGTGCCATGAGTTTAACATTGAAAATCACATGTTTTTAAGTTGACTGTTTTCACACATTTTACATGTCCAGTCCAAATTGGCCATAAGCTAAAAGAAAATAACAAGCCTCATTCTCATGGCAGTGGCAGTGTAGCAATGAAAATAATGCGACAATGAGACTAATGCATCACAACCATGGGATCACACTAAGTTGTATCATAGACTACAACCCATTTAATCAAATGGGATGTGTTAAACAGAGATCGGAGAAGGGAGAGAGGTCGAGTTAAGAGCAAGCTGTAACAACAGAAAGGCTTAATACAAAAAGGAAGAGAGAGTCAGATGCAGCAGATATGTGCTGCTTTTGACAGTAATACAGATGACAATAGCAATACTAACATGATTACAGGCAACCCAAACAGATAACTCACAATGAGTGGCATGAAATTAATAGCCTGAAGCAGAGCTACAGTTGATAAGGAACTTAACAAAATTTTCAAAGGTGGTGTGGCGGCTTTAATAAAGCCAATTATTAGGGTTGCTGCAACAATCACAGAGTGATACTGAATGAGATTCTAAAAGGTTAGGACATTCTATTAGCTCAACAGGAATGCATAGGATATTCAATGTAATAAATAGCAAATAAGATTTATCCACACAATTATCTCTATTTCCCGCTTCTGACATGATGCAGCTATAACTTTCTTTTCATGTCACTCTGGCATAAAATCCAGTTGCCGACAAGGCATCAAAGTGACCGTGTAATAACCTTCAGTTTTGGTTTTTAAGGTTATCATTACTTGCCACCCCAGTTGCAAGCAATGACCAAACTCTTCCTCTTAGAACTACATCAGCAGTATCAAGCCTTGCTGCATTAAAAAAAATTATTGGCCATGTATGTCTTAATCAAACTCAATACAAAAGCAATAACAATATATCACTAAAGTTATGAAAATGTGAAATGTGAATTTCATAGTTTCTTACATTAAAACACATATCAGATGCCCTGAGCATGTGAGTTGACTTTCATAGCATGTAGGCATGGACCAAACATAAAAACTTGATATGCTTTGGAAAATGGTCAGCATAAATATATACCCTGCAATTTGTAGGAAATACTGGAGCGCACAAACATTTAATGTCATACTTGCAGAACATGTTGAAGGATTCTTGCGCTGTAATTATTATGAAATAAATGCAGCATTACTAACATGATGTCTGCACTGCTGATGGAAGAAGACTGACATCAAAAGCCTGCCACACTGCCAATTAGGGCACTTCTCCTTAATGTGGACCAGTGTCACCAGAAGTAAACTGATAAGCAATATGTTCAAGGATAAACATTCCTGTATTAACTTTTAGCTGATATCAAAAGACAAGTGCCCCAGACAAACCTTTTCATTAGGCCAGTTGTATTAAGATGCATTTTAATTACACTTTTAATTAACTAGGCAGATCAATTATATGGGATGGGTCAAATGAACTGCACTATCTCAAATTAAGGGAAGGATCTCATTTTTATGGAGTACAACTCTCTGTGGTGCTCTTTAAAAAACTGAAGGCCAAAATGAACCTCCAAAGGCAGAAAGAAAACTTATTTAACAGACTGACAAAGTTGCAGATGAGCTAGAGTCACTCTATCCCAACCCTTCCCTGACTAGGACATAGGAGATCAGAAACACCTTAACATTGATTGGCTGTAGTGACATCAACAGTTTGAGGGAACCTGTGACCAATCTTGAAACTTACTAATTTATTCATTAACACATCCTGACATGCTCACACGCCCATCTAACAGTCACACCATTCTCATTCATTTATATTGTCTATCAATACAGGTTCTTATCCAAACTCTACTTTTACAAACAGGAGCAACCACAGTAATCTTATAATATAAGCAACGAGTCACTGCAGCGTGACTGAGAAACACATCAGTCATTTATCCAGCATAATTCAAAACTCAATTTACCTCCCGTGACTCACATCTGCACTGGCAATGCGTCAACACACAGCCATTTTTGTAGGCAAACAACATGTGATTACAGCAAATACAGGTTTCTGTCTACACGTAGCGTTCAAGAGCATTCAAAGACCCTTAATGTTACATTTAGCCACTTCATACAAGTTTACACTAAGAAATGAATTAAGACAACAATGTGCCGATCCAAAATTATCATTAAAGTTAAAATGTGAGATGCTAACGTAACGTTCCGTGAGTCTGCTCGAGAGTTTAGAGTAATTTTGTCTAACGTTAACCAGTTGTTAAAGTTTGTTCGCTGGCTCTATGGACAGAAATAAATTAGCCAGAATGAATTAAACAACTCCGTCTAAGTTAACGTTAAAGTGATGAGAGTTAATCTTAGCAAACGTTAAGAATTAACGTTAACATTTGATGAAGCAGTGTTAGCAAAAACTGTTTAACTTTGCCAAGTTCAACATTGTTAGCAAGCTAGCTAGCGTTAAACTTAGTTGACTCTCCAACATATTTTTACAATGACAAAGTATTCAGGTGAAGGGGGGTTAAAATCAGCAACTTCAAATCAACTCACAACTCAAATTTGAACTCAACTTCGGTCTGTTTTTATTGTTTAGGTCTCAACTAGCTTAGCGTCAGAAACAATTTGCGAGCTAATTAACGCTAACGTTCGCTAGCTGGGAAGGTAGCTAACACAACCTACACCTACACCTGACTGTCATCACAGCCAAACAGTCAACAATGTTTTGGACACATCGACAACAGCTAATTTGATAGAATAGCTTCCTAAATTGTATCTACACAAAGTTCATAAAGCCTTCCGTGGTCTAAGCCGTGTATTCCGTGACTGCTATAGTGAGCTAATGAGTGCTAAATTGACGTTAGGAGAAAATTTAGTAGAGCAGTTTTACCAGCTGCTGTCGAATCCACCGTAGCATCCTTGCAAAAATACGTTCCAAGTAGCCAGCACAGTCGCTAGCCCAGCAGCGCTAGCAACTAGCTACTCCAACAAAACCGTCCCGAACCATAAATATATCCCCCAAAAGGCAGCTCTTCTCTTTCGCATAACGCGACACATTCATGCAGTGCAAGTTAACTGTGCAAAAAAGGTAATCCGGTCTTTCCCATTCCAAGGTAATGTCAGACAAATGATCCCCGGCATAAGTGACAGACGGCTGGCAACGGAGTCCCAGCGACGAGCAGAACTACATCTCTGCTCTGCCACACGATCAGTTTCCCCCAGCCAGCACACAGCTCTGTGCAGACACTGTCTGCTCTCTAGCGGCCTTTCAACGCCCCCTACTTGTCTGCATTCACCACAGACAGACAGACAGACAGACAGATTTGTAAATATATGTTGTAAATATATTCTAAAAGGAAAGTATATATTAGTTTGTGAAAATAGCATATGTCTGGTCTGTACATTTTTGTAATCTGTGTCAATTTTGCTGTTACAACATCGCTATCTATCTATCTATCTATCTATCTATCTATCTATCTATCTATCTATCTATCTATCTATCTATCTATCTATCTATCTATCTGAGAAAATTATTAATGAATAAATTACCTTTAGCTGTTTCAGTTTCACAGTCCTTGTAATGTGCATGCTGGCTCACTGTCAAACCATGGCTTACTAGACACTTGAATAGAACTAGGCCAGTATTAATGTTTTAGTAACACCTGTGCTTTTCCTACTATGAGAAGAAAAAATGTCAGTGTGAAAGGTGTATCTAGAGACCCTGCCTTGAAGAGGGGCCCTGTAAGGCGTTCATTATTTCAGTTGATATTGATACTATTAATAATAATACTTGTAATGAAGACCCAGAAGCTCATTTTTGCCCTGGGTCTCAGATCAAGTTAATCCAGCCATGGCTACAATATGAACATCTAAAGAGTATCAGTGACCATTCATACTGTGCTGAATGACTCTGAATATACACTATGTGCTGCGTATATATTACAGTTGTGCTCACTCCAATGCAAACTGCTAATACTGTAGACACCAAACAGCGATAATGCGGGTGCTGAGTCATATCTAAATTGCTTACTTGGCACTTTAAAATGTGAATGCTCTTTGCCAACAGAGTCGAGACTTAAAGTGGATTTGCTTACTCCAAGAGTGTTTTAGATATCTTAAGCCAGAGAGAATGGGTTTCTCATCTCCTGGGGCAAGTCCTAACTGAACATGAGCTGAAAAACTAGTGCTTTTCATATTCATTCCTGGCCCTTTGCTCATTCAATTCCTCTCATTTTCTTTGATTGATTGTGTGGCTCCTTTTAGAATGAATCATTATAAATGTAACCATGTAAAACTAGAAAAAAATGGTGCTCGTACAAGGAAACTTTTAGGTGGATAAAACCTGCATATGGCTTTTATTCCTTTATTCCAAATCTCTCAGCGATCATATCCAGTCTCCCTGTTGTTCCTCTTGTAAGGCATCTCACATAAAGTGAGGTCATCCTAGTATTAGCAGCTCTCTCCCACTGATGAATCCATTCCTTCTCCCTCCCTCCTCTGAGACTTGGCTGCAGTACATCAGTCAATAATGTATAGACAATAAATGCAACCACACAGGGCGGATGAGAGCTGCTCAGAGTTTTCAAAATTGAAATATCTGGATGGTTTGGCTGTAGCCTACTGTGTACTTTTGATTTAATATGCTGTATATGATGTTCTTATCAATGGCAAGATAAATGCAAATTATAATGATCCTGTGTAATTAATGTGTTCCAGCAGCTATATTTGGAACAGAATGGCTGCAGCTGTCCGGCAGTGAAGTGTTTTTCTTTTCTCATTCTGGCTGCCTGAATGAAAAAGTGAAACATACTAAAGTATTTGCATGTTTTTGCATAGATTCCAATACCCTCACGTTTTTTTCCTTAAGGTGCTTATGTGACTCAACTCCACACCACACAAAACCCCTTCCTATGGGCCTCTCCATCATGAAGGCCTTTTTAAAAAACAGTAAAAACAGCGAAGCTAAGCCAAATGCCACCAACACACATTTATCTCCAGGATTAAGATAGCTTTAGGCCAATCTGTGAGTCAGTTATTGAGTGTGTCATGATGTTTGTAACATCTTGGGTTCAAGTCCCACTCATCTATCACATACAATAACAAGTATCGTGTGCCTTTTTTGTTTTTTCTACCATGTATGTCCAGTAAAAGCAGAAATGTCACAAAGTCATCTTAAAAAGACAGCTTTACTCTGCAAATCCTTTGGGTAATCCGCTATCTGTCTGTGTTTGTATGTGAGCCCTCAGCCCAGCGGACCTACCCATGTGACAGTCAGGGTAATCGCTAGGTTACACTGACTTACATAACGCCACTGCAGCAGTAACATCTGGGAGCTCCCACCTCACAACGGGATTGGATACCGTATGTTAGTCTGTGAGAGGCTCGCTAGGATGTGCACATTTTTGATGTTAACATCTCACATCTCTGAGACTGACAGAAATCTGTCTTTGACAAGTACTTTCCAATAATTACAAGGCTACAAGGCAAATAAAAGTAGTGATATTTTTTGAACTAGATAAATTTTCTCCTTTACACATTGTCATAAAAAACATCAGCTTATGTCTCTGTTTTAATGTAAAAATACAATCAATATCTACTGTTGTTTGCATTCTACAAAACGTATCCCAATTGGTTATGTATTGAAATCATGTAACACACATTATATCAGCTTAAGTAATTTAATATGCATTAGGCTTCACGAATCATAAATCAGATCTGCCAGTTGAAATGCTGTATGCATAAAGCACACCTTTAAGGACAGTAGACTGCTGGCTAGTGAGCCACAATGCCCCTGATTTCTGTCATGGAAATGGATGGCAAAGTACCAGATAAGGTCTGGCTTCCTTCCCAGCTCTATATCTAATTTAACTTCTGTTATGCATCTATCTTAAAGTGCTTGTCATTTTAAATGCTGCAGGCTAACAGGTTGAAATTATTCACCGTACTACTTTTTAAATTATATTACACATGAATTTATATATGTGGCAAGTGTTACTTCTCGATGTCCTTAGAAAAATTCCATCAGTTTGCTTCCTATATCGGATGCAGTAGAGAAAAATAGAGGCTATTGTTAATCAACACCATATTTTTTCTGTGTTTTCTTCTCCTCTCCTCTCTTCTCCCCTCTCCTCTCCTGGTCAGTGTGTATGCCTCAGGACTGAGTTAATCCATCAGGCCTGTTTAACCCTGCTGTGGCTGATCCCCTTGGTAAATACACCAGCGCTAAGTGGCTTTTAATCATTACCACCAAGTATCTCTGTAATACTATTAATAGGCTTAGGACAAGTTCTCCCACTCTGCCTAGACCCCTTATTTCTATGTAATGGTTGCTTGCTCATGCTTTGGCTACCACTTTACGTGTGTGTATATTGTGTGTAACTGTCTTGTTGCATTAGCATGATCATCTGTCTTTCTGTGAGGACCAGCACTCTGGGTAGATTGCCTAAAATGGTTGCCATGCCTTTTAGGGAAATAGAAAATTAATTGATTGGCTTTTAAACTGGATAGCTGAATCAATACCATATAGACCATTAGTCTAGAAATAATAAATAAATAAATAAATAAAACACTGGTGTTGAATCAGGACAATCATTTAAGGTGTACAAAAGGAAGTGCTTTATATTTATATATTTTTGAGATTTTGAATAATGGACTGTACTAAAGGCAGCAATGGATATGAACTGCATTTAAGAAAAAGTTAATTCTTCACAATTTATCAGTAACAATAGTTGTAAATTAACTGGTCTTTCTTTTTTAATGATTAAATGTAGTAAAAGCTGTGTTGGAGATCTGATATGTGGTGTGAGTCTCCCTCTTAAGGACAAACTGAGGTGTTACAACTAAAAGACTCAATTTACAGTAATGCAATTTGTAAAACAGATAAGACATTAAGAACACTGCATTTTGAAAACTCAAATGCTTTTTAGATATGTGTGCCAATGTGTGTGTATGTCTCTCTCTGTGACTTCAGCTTCTAATTGGCTGTACATAATTCCTGAAGGCAGCTGGGTGAATCACTGCAGCTCTACTTTTTTTGTGTGTATGTGTGTTGTTCACCGTCTAGGTATGTGTGTGTATGAGTGTGTGTGTGTGTGGCCAGGTGGGTGGTATTGGGTTTCCTAAGGAGCTACTAATTCTTCACCTAACACCTTGACCTCCTTAGTCTGTGACCCAGAAACACAGAAGGAAGGCAGCTCTTCCTCCACTTCACTGAACCTGGTCATGGATGACAAATTGTGTGTGTGTGTGTGTGTGTGTCAAATTGATCGCCACTGATGGAACCTGAATCTTTATAAATAATCAAAATACAGTGCAGAGGAGTTTTCATTTCCCTGAGAAGATGCAGAAGAAGACCCAGGAGAAAGTCAGTTCAAATATTATAAGAGTAATGAGAGTAGAAGAGAGAAAAATCCTGCCAGGGACAGTACAGATCTGTAACATTATTTGAGTCACATTGGGTGAAACTAGAGAATCTTAATAAAAAGTAACATTACTTTTTTTGTTGCAAGCCACCTACATTCAGCAGTTTATATCTGATAAGATGGGTGTAATTTTACAGCAGCTTTATTTCTCAGCTCTAATTCGCACTTTTACTCCACAACACATTTCACAGTGATGTAATTTGTTGTCCATCTAACAGACACTTAATCTACGAGATGACTCATGTTTTGTGGAGATACAGTGTCCAGATACAGTGCTATGTGGCAGCAGCAAGTCACAGTCACAGGGCACCTAAACTTATCTGCATCTCATGTTAAAAGGTTCCTTCTCGAATATGACGGCGAAGGTATGTGTGTAGGAAGCGGCTGTCTTTGTTTTTCTGCTTATCCGATCTGCTTTATTTCTACCAAAAGAAGCAGCAGCTTGAAAATACAAATCCTTGCCTGCCCCTAGATCTTTCTGACACATACAACCAAACATTTGGTTCAGAAACGTACAGATGAAATCCTGTCTATGATGGTGTCAGTTCACTCCTTTACCTTACAGACAGATGAGTTACAATGACACAACCTTCATGCACGATCTTCAGAAATGTAATTAATTAATATGTTTACAGGGAAACATTAACACAAATTCAGAGCTTGATATAATTTAATTTGCACATTTTGCTCTCACCATTAAGGTCTGCATCTTATAATCTCCCCTTTTTAATAAATCACTGTTATGTTCAGTGTTTTTAATTTAGTTAAACAGAAAATATTGATTCTGGGCTTGGAGTAAATAGTTCAGAGAAACCTTTAAAACAGTTTTCCAGTAAAAAGCAGGACACTTCTACAGCTGGGTCCCTTCTTTACGAATAAAATTTACTCATATGATGCGGAATGGCAAGAAAACTGACTATGCCCTCTGATGGTTTCATATGTAGGGAAAGCCAAAGTCAGTCTTCTTTCTTTCTCATTCAAAACATACTGACTAAAAATACAATCAGTGTGTAGAGAGACACTGATGGCTTAAGGGAGAACCTGCATACATAAGGTGTCTGTAACTATGATAAACCCTCCAAAGTTGGCCACGTATCATCATCATTATCATTATCTTCTTGATGAGGGATGTGTGTGTTTTGAATGAAGTTACTGTGGTAACCCTTAAGCTGACAACATGCGTTTGCTTGTGTGAATGCATGTGAGTGCGTGTTTGATGTTGCTAAGGTAACATTGGCCCCTGCTGACCTTGGCCTTTCCGGGCCCGTATACTTCTCTTGGCTCCTCAGCTTGTGGCTGACTGAGCAGCAGCTGGTTCGGACTGGTGTGTCAGTATGAGTTCAGACATGCTCACTGGCATCTGGTTTGTTTTAGCAGACAGCTAGCTTAGCACTAAGTTCTTTCTACTTAGCCAGTGGTGGGAGAATTACTCAGATCCGTTTACTAAAGGTAAATAATGAAGGTAAATGTAAGTAAGTTAGTAGTAAGAGTGATTTATTATTATACATTATTGGATTATCAATGAGGTATTAACAAGAAAGTAGCATTTTAATTTTGCATCTGGTCAAGGTGGAGCTGATTTCATCTTACTTACTGTTAGTTGAGTTAATCTGTAACAATTGATCATTTTGTTTAAACTGATTATAGGTTTTATGAGCAAACTCTTAATTTGCAAAAGCAACTATAGCTGTCATATAAATGTAGTTGAGTTAAAAGTATACTGCAGCACAAAAGTTTAAAAAAATCATATAAGCACATCAAAATTATATCAAAATTATTGTTTACTGTGAGTAAAGTACTTGAGTAAATGTATGTAGTAACATTTCACCACTGTACTTGATTGGTACCATATAATGATGGAAAGCCATGCAGAGTAAACACTGCATAGTAGTTTTACAGAGGCAGAGGGAAAACCTTTTCAAGCACTGTGAAGATCTGTAGACGTACTCTATGACTGTCTCTTGAAGTACTTAACAGTTTTGGGGTACTTTGGTCCTTGGTACAACAGTCGACTGAGAGTGTACTCACAATGCAATGGCCAGTCTGGTTGCAGGTGTGCATGTGCAACTGTACGTTTGTGTGAATGTTATCGGGACAACCTCTGGTTGAACTCTCGATGGATTACGCAGGTCCAAACTAAGAAAGTGGGCAAGTGTACAAGAGTGTGTGTAAAGCCAACATCAGAGTCATCAATCATACCTGTTAAGCGAGACGTGCAGCATATTCTGTCCCTATCTTCATCTCAGAGGGTTTTATAATAGAATACTGATATAAAATAAACAAATGACTTGTGTAAGTGTAAAATCCATGCTTCAGAGACTGATAGACTCACACTGTATATTTAACATCCTCTCTATCTTGCAGGCCTTTGCAGCCACCATGCCTGAGGCGGTAAACCTGTCTGTCCATCAGTGATTATAAGCCTTCTAATAGTTCGTTCTGTTTAAATGACAGGCCTTTCATCTGTCTGTCTGCCCTCTCCAGCTACATGACTTTAATGGCCCTGAAATCATGTAAGCCGCAGCAGCTGGCTGTTTGAGTGCATGAGTGTGTGTACGTGTGTGTGTCTAGATGAACAGGGAGTTGTTGGTACCTGCATGATGGTGTGGCTCTAATCCACGTTTGTTCTGCTCCAGCACCAAGAGAGAATGTCCCACACACAGACATACAGCACACCTGCAGCCACACACACACACACACACACACACACACACACACACACACACACACACACACACACACACACACACACACACACA
>JAPMOB010226369.1:0-11736 GCA_029875015.1 Lepomis gibbosus
GATTTGTTTAGTGTCATCTTGAAGTTGAGCGTGTTACTAGATGATCAATCAACAACCAAATGTTGGATGGGAAAATATGTAGCCTACTTCCTTTTGTCTTTGAAGAAATAAGTCATGGCAGAAAAAAGTGCTCCCCACACCATCAGAGATCTGCTCTGAAAGAATTACTTTCATCAAATCCCGAAAATCTGACAAACATGATTTACAAAAACATGTTAACAGACAACCATGCTAGGCAGACACAGTGGAATATGTAAGTCATGGAGAACACAAAGTAACATTGCAGAGGTTTATTTAAGAGCAAGGGTTGCTGTTCACTGATAGAATTGGATGAAGTATTTGACAGCAAGTCCATTAAAAGAGATGGAGCTGCGAGGCAATTACAGAGTGCTGAGGGAAGCAGGACCAGGGCTTTTTATATTATAGTTCAGACACGGTATGGAAAATGAGAAGAATCCCATCTTCTGTCACAACAGCTGCTATTAATACAACAAGTGGTCACTCCTGCCGTTCTGTACTTAACTGCTATCATGAAGAATCTTTATTGAAAGTGAATTAAATTGAGGTGAAATACACCTTACCCGTAAAGTGCAGAGCAGGTCAAATCTGTGTGGCCAGTCTTTATAGATCAGGTTGTTGTATGTATTATTGCTCTGGAGAGAACAGTCTTTACAGCTGCATCTTTACACAAAATGAAAATCTAACTCAAATGTGAACTACAAATTTTGCACTTCAGAAAGTATTACTGTGAGCTAAATGCATTTATTGTGTGAACAGTTTTCTAATTTTTTCATTGTTTGTTTTTGGTAATAATTATTTACACATCACTTTATCAAATATGCCCTGGGAACATAGCAAAAATAACAAATGGGGGCCTATCTACTGTATTTATTAAACTTAACTGTTAATCTTTTGAAAATGTAGGTATGACTTAGTTACCTTTATATATGCACAGAAACATCTGGGTTTCAGAGCTAGTAGCTTTTATTGATACAGTATAGTCAAGTAGTATTTTGCTAATCTAACTGAGACTTGCTACCTAGTCATTTAGCATAATATTTTGTAATTTGAGTTATACTGTGTAGTTTACATTTTACTTAATATTCTTTTACTCTTCAAACTACATGGTTACCATATTAGCAAGCTGAATTTGTTTTCAGTTAGTTCTAGTTAGCTGCATAACAGTTAAACCTGGCAGTTAACAGCTGGGTGTCAATATTTAACAACAGATCATCTCTACGTAAAAACTAGTTAGTGTGGTGCACCCCGTTTTTATTTAGATTTGTAAATCTCCTTGTAAACACTTAACTAGGCTAAGTCTAAACCTACTAAGAGCTTGTATGGCCATCTCATTTACGTGGAAAGGTTTTTGAGGCCTTCAAAGCATTTTTATTTAAATTAAACAAAATAAATAATTATATTAATTAATATCATTATTTAAGAAAGATAAAACTATCTGAGAAGGAAAAATCAATCTTGACTGCACAACTTATGTACTTACAGTACAACTAGTGTTTCAAGAGCCAATAAAAAGGGATAACAAACAGAAATTGCTTAATTTTAAGAGGTCACAAGTCAAAATGGTTGAAACTCACTGATCTACTCACTGATCTACAAGTGGCTATATGCTGTCATTACTAATGCACATGATGCCACTATTAATGGACACTTGTTTTTAGGCAGGAATCTAATGTTTATTACATGTTTGTCATGATGTTACAGGTCCAGACTGGGTTTAGACAAAGAGCAAGGAATGATCCATCTGGAGATAAGCATCTCTGATGGACGTGAGTAAAAGAATGCCTTGTTCACACAGAAAAGTAGTCAAAGTCAAGTCAAAATTGAATATATGTAAACAGATGTATTATCAAATTGTCCACATTTGTTGTAAGTCCTAAACCTTAATTAAAATAAGCTAGCCAGAGATTGCAGTTTTTTTCCAGTGAAATTCTTGTCCCCATCTGTATTGACTACATGAAGAGTCTTCATACGATTAAGCTAATTCATTTTTCAAGGGCCAGGCTGCAACTTGGCTCTTTTCTTGGCCACAGTGCAGAGAGGGGGGTACTTCCATAAGGCCTCGTGTGTTAATGCCCAGTCCCTGGGGAGACCGCCTCATTTGGCTGATGCTAACACACTGGGACAGCACTCTCTATTTTATCTATTAGTGAGAATAAGGATTGGCCTCCAAAATTTTGCCTCCATAGCTCAGTTAAAACCTTGAATGTGGACTACAGAAGGATGTTTGTTTTTCCCTTTGTTATATTTTTAGCACTCATTTCTTGTTTACCCACAGGGTCACAGTACATAACTTGTAAACTTCAGAATTGCTCTGATGGAAACAAGGGCAAGCCTTTCCCTGGATTTATCATCCCTAATTCCCTGGTGGTTCAGGATGAATACGTTTTCATCCAGGTGGGTTTTTATTGCAAGGTCTGGCTTCATTAAAAGACAATTAAAAGCTGTAAAACCACAGCATTCAATCGCATTTTAATGTACAGTCATGTTTTTCATTAACTAAAAGGGGCCATTATCCTGGGAAAGGATGGCATGAAATTGAAATCACAGTGTTGTGTATTATACTACAACTCCACTCTGCCATAATGCACAAACACCCTAATTAGTAGGAAACCCATAGTTTTGATGTTGGTTTAAGTTGTTTGATATATGCTGCTAGCAATCTGTGAACACTGTGAAGTTTATGAATATTTACCAGAAATGTGAACTGCAAAATTCACTATATTACTTTTCTAGGTACCAGTAGGTGGACAGTCAGTCCATTATGTGTCCTATAAAAGAAATGCTTTCTACCCAATGAAGCTTCCCAAGTACACTCTGCCAAAGGTAAGACTGCTGGAAAGAATGCAGTGTTTGGTGAGTTGAGCACATGCTAAGGAACAAGCTGCAGCATTAATTTTACTGTGAATTTTACTCTTATTTATTCCTTTAGACTATTTTGTGGTGTCATAATGACTTACTGAGGATTGGTTAGTCATAATGTTTGCTGACAAATCCATTAAATTGTTTACTCCGCATTATTATCCTCCGGAAAGTTGATTCAGTTATGCATAATTATATCTTTAGATCTTGTGTTGGTTTAAGAGCCATGCACAGTTTTTAATCAGTTGCCCTCCCGACTGTATCAACAGATATTTACTTAAATTTATGTGGAGTTGCCCAGCCAGTGTTCCCCAGAACTCCAAAGGAACTTTTTGAAGCAGAAAAGACCATTTGCATTTTGCACAAAACAGTGTTCAGTCCTGAATCCCCTTTACTAAAAGCACAGCAGGGTGGCTTCGTGGTTTGAGAGACCGTGTCATAACAACAGGAGAGATTTAGTACCCACAGTATTTTTTGATCAATCCATCCATCCATGTATGCTGTCAAAACTCCCTTGAGAAGGACACCAGCCCCTACCTCACCCCACTTTGGATAAGGGATTCAGTAAAATTAAATGGAGCCTGTCTTCATTTTTAGTGCATTGCATGAAGTGCCTGAGGTCTAATCGCTGCTGATCCTGACTGAATCGTGTCAAGAAGTGACGAATCGCTAGCTTACTGCTTGAGCTCTGTGGCCACTATGTGCACGCTCCCATGCAGATTCCCACTTTTTTGTTGAGAGAACAGCTTTTAAATCAATTCTTAAAGCTTTGTTGGCTCCACACAGAGACATCTTATGAATTTCACGTATAGGACTTGCAGATAATCAGCACAGACGATAACCAGGTGGTGGCAGCGATTCAGGACTGGCATCAGAATGACTCTTACAACCTGTACATGTCTGAGTCCAGAGGGCTGTTCTTCACCTTGATGCTGGAGAATGTTGTGAGCAGTGGAGGACCAGAGGGCAACATCATGATAGACCTATATGAGGTAGGCAGCAGCAGTGCTGTTGGTGGTGGTGCTGTCATCCTTTTACATGTTTTCATGCTATTCAGGCATGTGAGACCAACTCATACGGGCCTGATTATGAAACTGCTGTAGTTTAGAGGACAATATATTACAAATGTATGCACAATTGTTTTCTATTATGCAGTATTATAAACTTTTTGTAAAATTCTACACTCATGCCTGCATATTACAGATGTTCAAATTCTGCCGATGAGTGAGAGAGTGAGTTAGATGTCAGGTCAATTGACAGAAAATAATCAGAATTTTGATAATCGATTAATCATTTATCAAATATAAAATGTCAAACATTTGCTACTCATATTTGAGTATTTACTGTTTTATCCGTTTTATGTAATTGCAAATTGATTTTCTGACTATATAATCTCCAGACGGTAAAGGGACTGCAACAGATGATAACTTTCATTATTGATTACTCTAACAAACATTTTTAAAGTCCATAAAATTTCACAAAATAGTGCAAATTGCCCGTTGTAATTTCCTGGAGCTCAAAGTGATGTCAAAAGATGCCTTCTTTAATCCAGCCAGCTTGTTCATCAGTCCAAACCCCAAAACTATTAAACTTAGCTTTGTTAATAAGTCCACTCACATTAAATTCATTCAATTTGGAGTCTCCAATCACCCCTAGCTTTTATGCCTTTTACGATGAGAAGAAACTAGAGCAAACATGCAAACAATAAAGCCGCATTCATTTTGTGCGTCTAAGAGCACCATACAAATTTAAATATCTGGTTTGGGAGCTTTCACCAAGAATGAAATGGACTCTGACTCTGACAAGTAAAGTACCAACAGACAGCCTAAAACTTTACTCTGATTTTCTGCTGTTTTTCCCTAAGTGTACCCTGCTCTTAGATGTCTCACCATAATGGAACAGATGTTGGTACATTGCATTTTATTCTGCAGCATCTAAGTGTCTCTCTCATACCCAATTCCTGCCTGCTTGTGACATCATTACATCACATTTATTAGGTTCAGTCTTTAGGTAACTACCATCTATATGCATGTTTAGCATCACTTACAGCCCATAGTCACAATGCAGGCTAAATAGCAGCTTTAACTTGTGCCCCGAACATGTTATATCTGTGTCGACAGATGTGCTATGAGGTTGCAGTGACTGCACATGTATGCATCACTCTAGATCATCCTCATCCGCAGCCAGCAGTAAAAGCATCACATTGTTAAAAGCACACAGCTAAGAAAGCCATCAGCTTCAGTTACTTTCACTGCTCGCTGACCTCCCTCCCTCACACATTTTATGCCCAGAAATATTTAGATACAATGACTTGACCTAAGTGGAAGATATGAAATGGTCATTTTTCCTTTGACAAAAGTTTTGTGCTCTCTAAATTGAAGAGAAATGTGAACTCAAGTGATGGCTGCATGTTAAAGTCTGCATCTCTGTGCACATAAATACAAAGAAGAAGAAATATCTCAGGGCTGCGCCATATGTTGTTTTGATTCTCTGAGTCCTACAGATGGTCCAAAATAGTGCTCCCTGTCAGAAAAACTATCACTTTCAGACATCTCTTCCTCCCCGAACTAGGCCTTCAGCTTTACTTAAGTCTGAATAATTTACGGTTATTTTTTTCCCCTCCATTTTTTTGGTTATTTTCCACCCTACCGCTCTCCGCCTCACATGTTCGCAGGTTGCCGGGATTAAAGGGGTGTTCCTGTCAAATAAAGTTGTTGAGAACCAAGTGAAAACTTATGTCACATACAACAAGGGGAGAGACTGGCGTCTTCTTCAGGCTCCAACAACTGATCTCCAGGGAAACAAGGTCTATTGTGAACAAGTAAGTGGGCCACTGACGAGAGAGATCAATTTTGTTATTTGAATTTCTATTATGTGCTCAAAAAATACCAAACCATGCAATCCCTTGGTCAAAGAGTGCAAATAAAGATGCATCACATCAACAACTCAGAATATGTCAGTAACTGAAAAGACCTTTCAAATAATTTAACATATCTTGATGGTCAGCAGTCAAAGGAAAGGTCTACAGATTATAAAGCCCCATGTGGCAAATCTGTTATTTGTAATGTTGGGCTATATAAATAAAATTGACTTGACCTGACGGTGTAAACTTTTTGTCACAAAATTTTGTCAAATTTGGCAAACCCCACTCATTAATATCAATCACTTTAAAGGTAACACTATTTTAACATAACTGTCCTTAATGAAATATAAATATATAAATGTATTAGCATTAACATAAATAACATTATTCAGTTTTATTAGTATTGTTATTGGTAGTAGTAGGTCTATTTTAGTAAGGATTTTATAATATATTGTAAAATGATGCATTGTATAACATGTATCTTAACTACTAAACTTAATTTTAATTATTTTATAAACATTACCATCAATACAACCTCAACAACATCAGTTATCTGTTCGGTCGAAACTATTTTGTGTTTGTATTAATTGTGGACAGGTTTAGTACATGACAGCAAGGAAGAGCCTTTACATTATTGCATAGTCATGGGAGAAGACAATAGTAAGTCAAAAATAGACACTGAAAATTTAAACTATCCTATAGAGAGTATGTTCTTAGCGATAAAACATCTTTAAACTTGGTTGACTCATATACAGCCATTCATCTACTGGGCTTCCAATCATGAAAGGCTATAGCTATCGATGCATCTACCCCGCCTTTTAAATCTGGAGCTCTAGCTATTTCCAGTTCACCAAAATTATTTTGGAGGCTGTTATAATACCAACCACAATAATACACATTTTCATGCATTAGTTCAAGTAAGGTTAAATCATGACTTTGATATTGAACTTCCAGTATAAATAACCCTTCCTCAGTTTCATTGTATGGAGACTTGATAGTGTGTGATATCTGTGTAATATTTTGAATTTAAAAAACTTAAAAACCTTTGCCATTTCAGGTCAACCTTTTTTCAAAATTACAAAATTAAATGATTAATGACTAATTTCAAATAATAACAGATTCACAATTAATTCAAGACAGTTATTATGACACCTTCTTATTGTACGCGAACCAGGTCTGAATCAAATCTTTAATTTTCACCTTTTGACTTTAGCAAACTAATCTCCTTTGCGTTTCACAGCCTTACTGTTCGTTACATCTGCACCTTCATGTGTCAGAGAATCCTTACACCTCGGGAAACATTGTCAGCAAAGATTCAGCTCCTGGAGTTATAATAGCTTCAGGTGAGGAGATTATTTTATTTGCACATTCACAATGTTGTTTACTCTCAGCCTTAATTCTGGTCCTCGATCATATCCCTCAGTGCTCCCATACAAATCAGTTCTTTATTTCTGTTCTCCGACAACGGTTTGCAAAGTGAAATGAAATCAATCTTCCATCTGTTCCATGGAAAGAATAACAAAGATATGTTTTTATCTTTTCTGAAAAAATACTCAAAAAGCAATTATACTGATTTAACTGTGTAACTGTGTGATGACTGGCTTGCTTGAAAGTAGTACTATATATACCTTTTGTATTCAGGTGTGATTGGACCTGAGCTGAGCAGTACTAATGTCAGTATTTTCATCACTTCTGATGCTGGAAACACCTGGACAGAGGTACAGTATGATAACTATAACACTGGTGCTGGGTGGAAATTTTGTGATAGAACCTGTATTTGTGCACCAAGACATATTGGTTCTTCTGTGATAAATATCGACTTTCCCCTGAACTTCCACTCAATATAATACAGAATAAAATGTTAATCAGACATTATCCAAAGAAAAAAATAGGTAAACAAAACTAGGAATCGGACTCATCTTTCAGTGCTTCTTCCTTTAGTCCTCGCATTTCTATTGTTGGCGATAAGGCTAAGGCTAAGACATGTGCATCTCTGATCTGTAAAACAAATAAACCGAAAGGAGCAGCTTAAAACTCCATAAATCTACAAAGTGAGCAACACTTGCTTGACGTTTTCTGTTTATTCACACAACAGAGGCTCTTGTGTAAAGAACAGTTGAGATTTCTACTTGTGAAGTGCGTAGGCATATGTATGCATGTTCCTTATGATGTCACCGGTGCACACTTGTAGACTTTTGTCTCTGGTAGGATAAAGTGATGCTGGTTGTATCTGCAGGTTTTTCAGGAAGAGTACAGCGTGTTTTTCTTGAATCAAGGAGGATCTCTGGTGGCCATCCGACACACACCTCTACCAATTAGACACATTTGGTAAAGCTGCACCACATCTTTTTAGAGACTATACTCAATCTTCAAAACAAGGACTGAGACTGCTTTCCTGCTGAGACTTTTCTTACTGAATTCAACTCTATTTGTGGCTGGTGTGTCTGTGATCCAACCATTGTTCTCTCCCTCAGGCTGAGTTTTGATGAGGGCAGAAACTGGGACAAATATAGCTTCACCTCCTCTCCGCTCTATGTTGATGGGGTGCTAGGGGAGCCTGGAGAGGACACCCTCATAATGACGTAAGATATGAAGGAACCATAAAGAACTGATCTGTTTCTAGTTTGTTAATTACCACACTTGTTAATTATCATTACTCCGATGAAGACTTAGAAGTGTACATAAATATTCTTGAGTTTATTTAATGTGGTTTTGAAAGTGTTTCATAAGCCCAAGATGTGGAGGAGTTTCTCAACCCACAGAGGAACATGGATTAAAGTCAGAGCAATAAAATTACCCAAAGTGAAGGTTTTCAAATAACAGTCTTTTTTTCTTGAATTTGCCCCACATACCAAATGTTTTTGACCTTGTTTTTCTCACTTGTTTGTGCAGAATATTTGGTCACTTCAGTCATCGATCTGAGTGGCAACTTGTCAAAATTGACTTCAGGTCCATTTTCCAACAACGATGCACATCTGAAGATTATATGACATGGCAGCTACACAATGAGGTAAGAGGGATCTAGCGGTTACTTATTAATCTCAAGAATCTCTCTGATTTAGTCACACAATAAAAGCAAGATGGTAAAAAAAAAGACAGGAAAAAGAACATCTGAAATGTTTATGATGCATTATTCATCATAGGGCGAAGTGTGCATCATGGGAATGAAGAGGATCTTCCAAAAACTGAAAGCAAATGTTCGATGTGTCAAGGCCAGAGATCAGTATATTTCCCAGATGTCAGACTCCTGCCCGTGCACAGAGGCAGATTTTGAGTGGTGAGTTCCCTGCTCTGCAGCTACTCTTTTCACTTCATTAAATCCAGTGCACAACACTTTATCAATCTCCAGAGGCAGAGTCTGTGAAGAAAACCTAAGGCACAGCAAGAAGAGAGTTTTAAGAGTTATATTCTGTAATTCACAACTTATTATTCTCATTTATATTATATTTTTGTCAATTCAGGATGTTAATACTATGATTTACAAACATGCCATCAGTTGTTTCAACTCTTAGGTATGAATAATCTTGACATAAGATTATATTTGTAAAGATTTTAATATGTAGCAAAATTCCATGTAAGTAATCAAACCTCTGTTCTATGCAATGAAGTGTCTGTGGTCACACTATTAAATTGTGTAAAACAAAAACTTAAATTGCATTTTTTGTTCATTTTAACTACATTTTAACTTTAAAAAACTGTAACGCTCTATGATCACATCATCACAACAACAACAAGTGAACTGACAGAAGATTACTAAAAATATCAGAGCCCAGTCCTAACAATAAACTATGTGATAGCAGTACATCTTTCTCCTTATATCAGGTGCACTTGAATAGATTTGCATGATGAATGAAAGTAATGGTTCACTCCAGAGTCTATTATAACATTATGTACTACAAGTCAGAACATCTTCTACATCACTTCGCTCTGTCACATACTTTCTTTTATCTTCCTGATCTCACTGGTGCTAAATGAGCAGCACTAACTAGTATATCAGACAAGCTTAACAGCACTTTATTATTAAAAGACCTATTAAACTTTCCAACTCTGGCTCCTGAGAGTGCGTAACCCTGATCAGGATGAAAGGGAATCTGACAGATCCCTCTGCTTTGCCAAGGTATAATTATAGCTTGTTTAAACACTTACAATGTATTTTAATACTTCAGAAGTTTGATACATAAAACATCATCACAGCTCAAAAACTCAAAAGAAAAAAAGTTTTCTAGATAGCCTAGATCACCTCTATTCCACAGCAGATGTGCACTTAAATGCACTTAAGTGCATTAAATATGATTCTATTTGAACTGAGTAATTATATTTGATATTTTAGATATGTAACTCATCTCAATAACGCCTCGCTGTATCTTTTTCTGTATGTGTTGTTGCAACTGGAACAGCGACTATGGGTTTGAGAGACAGATTGATGGGAGCTGCACTCCAGCTTTCTGGTTCGTTCCTTCAGAAACATCTAGAGACTGCATCACGGGGGACACCTTCCTCAACACCACAGGGTACACCGGATTCCTTTGTATTAACTCTAGCAATGAGAGTAGTGTGTGCAAACATTTGCAGTTTAAGACCCCCTATTCTTCTGTGGTCGAAAGCAACTAAGTATATTTAAATCAATTCAAATGAACGCATTTGTACCTGATGGCTGGTGCCGATAGAGGGCTAACTGAGCTTGTCTGATAGAGCTATGGTAGACAAAACCACTGTTGTATATGTCGTATGAATGTCACCCAGTGTGTACATGTGTTATACGCCTGCTTGTACTCTCATGTAGTGCTCATCTCTGTCTTTTGGGGGTCTTTAATGAATTCCAGATATCGCAGGTCTTTGACTAACAACTGCACTGAGGGAACGCTGTTGAAGTATAGCCCCAGGCGACAAAAGTGTCCCAGCCAGGCCCCCAGGGGCCTCCAGCTCTTCACCAGCGAGGGAACACTGGTTGCAACACTGGGGAGGAATGTCACTTTCTTGGTCTTTCTGGAAGAGGTGCTGACTTCATTTAAACAAAGTAACAGTATTGTGTATTTCAGGGTGATACACCCTACTAGGCTGAATACTTTTTCTTTAGTGTTAAGTGTGTTATCTGTATATCAAGTTGCTGACAGAGACAGACCACAGAAGCTGGAGCACCAGCACGTCAAATAAATATGCAGTGACATGTTTTACCACTTGACCTCGTTCTTGTAGATTTTATGGAGAATGCACTCTGTTGTGTGTCAGCGAGGACTCTGACCAACATCTGAGGCTGAGTGACAGTATTTTCTTTTCTTTTTGAAGGGTCTCGGCTACACGACAAGTATAACAATGGACTTCGGCGATGGGACCGCTATATCGTATGTTAACATAAGCTCCATCGATGACGGGGTCAAGCATATCTACAGTAAAGTTGGCATATACCAAGTTTCTGCTACCGCAACCAACACTCTGGGCTTTGACAGGGTGATCCTCTACCTCCACGTCTCCTGTGAGTAAAACAAAAAGTAACCGGTCATTTAAAGGTACAAGTTGCAATTCCTGACCACATCCTTCATACTATTGCATCTCAAGGCACAAGTGGCTTTACAACACAGGATGGGCCGGGGTTGGCTCCTTAGCACGCTAACTTCAGTAGATATCACGCAACACTCTGTCTCTGACATGATGTCAAAGCTGTTACTTCTTCACAATCTGTTGAGCATGTTGGTTCATTTAATGTTTTAAACTAAAATTCTGGCCAAATCTTATACTTCTTTTTTTTTTACACCTTTTAAAAAAGTTGCTGCAAAGCTTAAACAACAGTATGATCGTTCTTCCAGTGATTTCTGAATGTGTGAATATAAGAAAACCTTTTCCTCTAGAATAAGTTATTGTGTGCCTTATTTTAATCAATTGCATAATACCCCTTGACCTCAGGGGTAGGTTTAGTGTAAAAGAGTTGTTCATATGTGATGATTAACTGGATCGGTTTCTTGCCACATGATAAGGTGAACTCGTTAGCCAGTAAC
>JAPMOB010226371.1:0-11136 GCA_029875015.1 Lepomis gibbosus
CAAAAATCTTCCATATGCAAAAAGATTATGACAAAGGGGAATAGCTCTCAGTAGTTGTGGCATCACTCAGGACCAATCCCATCAGCTCTTTTGCTTCGCTCTAAAAGCAGAGTGTCCTGTCACGGTGCGGTGATGGAGAGCAAAAACTCTCCTAAGAGGACACTGCTGTCCAGAAGCAGCAGCAGTGAATATGCAGCACCTTCAATTCAATTAGCCTGAGAGGAGAAAACACATTTTGTCACCGTGCTGCTGCTGCCGTTAACGGAGCGAAGCCGCTGCCCGGCGCAGGAAATGATTCACTGATATCAGGCAGACAGCCAAGCTGAGCTGGCAGAGGAGCACAGGGACCGTTTGGCTTCAGGATGGGGAGAGGGTGATGAGGAGGGGGGCCGACCCTGACATGCAGCCGCCTCCGTGCGTCACATCGAAGCTCCGTATTGGATGACAAACCTTCACACCTCCACAGTCAAGTAAAATCCCACCTTTGTGAAGCTCGTAATGTTTTGAGGTTTTACAGGTGTTGATTCTACTCTACAGGGGTGTTGGAGACTGGAGTTTGTGGTGTTGTTGATTTAAACTGCACTGCATTGCATGGTGTTCTTTTTACTTTGTCCCCAAAAATTATATGAGGTCGACAAATATTATGCAATTATTCATGCAAAGCTGAGCCATGAGCAACTGCAAACACTAAAAGCGTGCTGGCATGGTGCAAATTATTTCCCATCGGTAACAGTACAGGGTAAAAGAAGTTGTTTACCTTAATACTGATATTGAAAAGTTGTCAATTGTCTGTTAAGTAGACCAGTTTTGT
Source organism: Lepomis gibbosus (assembly GCA_029875015.1). Taxonomy (NCBI): domain Eukaryota; kingdom Metazoa; phylum Chordata; class Actinopteri; order Centrarchiformes; family Centrarchidae; genus Lepomis; species Lepomis gibbosus. The sequence goes on from JAPMOB010226371.1 coordinate 812, forward strand.
TAGCCATGCCAGCAGCACTTTGGTACAGACATCAGCTGGAGGATTTATCCTGATAATTTTTGGCAATCCTTTTCTAGCACCATCATAATGCGCTGTTCAGAATACTGTTTTAGTGTTTTAGGAGCTAACTACATAGCCTCATGGTCTTGAATCTATCTAGCAGGTGTTAAAGATATTTCCTAGGGGGCTTAATTGATGTAACAGGGAAAGGTAAGACAGGTCTAGCTTGGAGTCATTAGCTGACCCCACAACAAGTGTTCACTGACCTTCCAGCTTTAGTTATTTCTCTCATGTAACTGTCCTTGTTAGGGAGACGACAGACTGATAAGGTAGAGACTGTAGCTCAGGCGTCAGGCTAGCAGATATCAGTGTTCTCTGGGAATCTGGCAAGGTTGAATCTTACAAGAACTTACTGGCTCCACAGATTAGAGTAGAACACATGGGAAATAATAGATTCCAATATGATGTAACATTGGAGTTGATTTGTTGTTCTGGGTTAAGGCCAGCTAATGATGACGTAACAGGAAAATAGATAAAAGACGTTATCCTTCAGATTTGGTGTGGGCATATGACGTGTTCACATGTTGTATCGCTATGTTATGCCTTCGTCAGTCTCCGAAACTTCTTCATCACACCTGAACCTTGCTCACAAAATTTCTTCAAGAGTAGGCGAGTATCTAAACTCCAGCTCCTTTTGTTTTTAAAGTGATACAGAGGAGTTTGAGATGTTGGAGGTTTGTAACAAGGCTCAGGTCTCTCTTCTATTCTTCCTTTCAGACAGTTTGGCCCTAAATTGGCTTCCTGTGTCCCGGCCCGTCACAGGGAGTTGGATCAGTCTGCTGCTGAAGGTGCTTTTCTGTTTCTCGGCGGGGCTGACTGATTGTCCCTGACTGCCAGTAGTTGGTTCATTGTGCTTTGTTGTTGCTCAGGCTGCAGACAGTCCAGACCCACTCCTCACACTGAGCCAACCTGACTCATTAGCTTAGCGAGTCCTCTGGCATCGTTCGCTCTGACGCCACTGACATCACCTCATAGTCCTCTGCAGGCCAGCGTGGAGCTCTCTACATGTTAACATCAACCTGCTGCTGTCTGTATGGTCCTCTACGGTATTCCTGCACAGTTCCACTTGACCTTATGTCTAAGTATTATAAACTATAAACCAATTTCCTATCTTTTACTGATATTTCACAGTAGAAATATGATATTTTCGCGAGGTGTTGATGAAGACTATTGGCCAAAAGATTATATTATTATTATATGTTGAAGGTAAATTACATTATTTGGGTTCTACAGTGAGGCTTTTTGCATCCATAAATAGATCCCTTAAAAATTTTGACACTAACTTTGTGAAGCACTGACAGTAAGGAATAATATCAAATCGACCAAGACAACAATGTCAATGCTGGACGATTCTGTGAAAATTTAAATTACGATCAGATTACGTTCTCTCTTCAGTACTGACACATGCTAACTTTGGTGTGGTTAAGGCCGGGAAGAGATCAAAGAAAAATTTAATATATTCTATTTATGGTTTGGTTACCATTATGAAAGCATGGTGAAGATAAAGATCAACATTATGTCTGTGAAGGTTTTCAGTCATCCAGGTCATTGTTATCCAGGATGGTGAAAATGAAGGGCAACTGGACTTGGTTGAAGATGACATTTCGTGCCTCATCTTATAGACTTCAATTCTTATTGGCTGGCAGAGAATCCCAGCTATTTAACCTTTGTCGGGTCGTTATCAATGAGAGGTAAGACGTCTTCTAACATCTTCAAGTCCAGTTGTCCTTGATTTTAACCTTCTTGGGATCAACATTATGGTTGATGAAAAGTTGAAAGTTAATTGCAGATCCGTGAACATGCTACACCCCAGTCCACCATGCCAGCTCCAACAAAAGGTTTCCTTTCACTACACACAAAGTACACACCACGTCCTGCACCGACACTAAATTTTGACATCAGACATAAATCCCGAGGTGCAGAATCTAATATGAACAAAAGTCCTGCTGACACTTTGCTGGCTGTTCCTAGGTTTCATCCAGCAGGGAAATGTGAAGGTCTGGTCTGCAGATAAAAATGTCTTCAGTCACTATTGTCTTTTTTTAAATGGTAACACGTTTCTCTCTTCCTAAATCACAGCTTATCTAATTGAAAACCATTGCTTGCCAGCATTAAATATGTGCTGCTGCAGAAAATAATGCAACTGAATGACGTCACTTTTGAGAAACTCTCTCTAAAAAACCAGCCACATTTTGTAAACTGTTTTACACACACAAAACAACAATAAAACAACACATCCTCACCTAGACAACAGAAAAGGTGTTGCCAATGACGCCCAAAACATCGTATGTACCGGCCACAGAGGAACTGGACCGTTATTATCATTATAACAAAGATAAACACATGGTTAGGCTCAGGCAACAAAACTATTAGGTATCCTGGTTTGGGCAAATAAGAACATCAATTACATAAGTTAAGACAATTCAACTCACTAAGGTTAACATAAGTCAGCTTTGACTCTTGGTTTCACAAAGGACCAAGGATGTGTTCGATACAGAGATAAACAGCTGTATCAATGTGTTTGAAATGTGTTTTTCAGACCTCCTCTGGACTTTTGTCGCTCTTTATTCTTCATCACCTGACTTCCTCCTTTGCAACTGTCATACTGACTTCGGCCACATATGGGTAATAATAAGCTGAATTTTTTGGGAGGACGTTCTGCTATTAAAAAAAAACACACTTGACTGTCCATTGCAGCCATTGAAAGAACTTCTGTTGGTTCATTGTGAAGGTATTATTTTTGGTTATTCAATGTATGGACTGAGATGATGAGAGCAGGTGAAGACTCACCAACACACACACAGCCACAGACACAAATCATACAAGCATAATTTCCTTATTAGCTATCTCCTCTGTCTCGGTAAGTGTCTCCTGTGAGTGTGTTGGCTGTGGATATTAACACACACACACACACAGAGGAATGGTATCAGTTCATATTCTGGTCAAGGTCGTATTGAAGATAAAGTGTTTTATAGGTGTCGTGAAATCCCCATCAGACAGTAACGGAAGAGACTACACCCTCCAAACCAACTATCAACCTTAAAAAAACACATTTCAACATTAAATAAAATTAAAACACAGCAAAAAAATCTTCTGCTCCGACAAGACTGAGAACACCTCTGATGCCAAACCTGCTGAGGAACAGTTTCAAACACCACTGGAATTATTTATCCGGCATTTTCACACAAATTAAGGTAAAAATATTAAACTCCAAACTACTGTTTTTGTTTTCAGGGTTTGTTTTTTGTGTCTTCATTGCTTTCCTTTCCTCCTTTCCTTTGTCACTTATCCTTTATTATTGTCTTTCTTCCATACACTTTTCCTTCCTTCCTTTGTAATTTCTCACTTCCTTCCTTGTTCTCTTTAGTCTTTTTCCTTCCTTTCTTTATTCCCTTCTTTAATCCTATCAGTCTTTCTCAGTGTTTCTTTCCCTTCCTTTCCTTTTGTTTATTTCTTCCTTCATTCCTTCTGTTTGTGCTTTCTTTACTTATTTCTTCCTGCAGTTTTTCTGTGCTTTCTTCCTTCCTTCTGTTCTTGCGTCCTTTCATATTTCTTCCTTCCTCCAGTTTATCTGTGCTTTCCTCCTTTCTTCCTTCCTTTTGTCCTTGCTTCCCTTGTAAATGGTTTGCTTCCTTCCTGATCGCTTCAGTTTTCTTCTTTCCTTCCTTCCTAATGTCCACGCTTACTTCTTTTAACCTTCTGTCCCTGCTTCCCTTGTAATTTCTTGCTTACTTCCCTTTTATTTGTGTTTTTTTCCTTTATTTTCCTTTCTTCTCCTTTTCCTTTATTCTGTCAGTATTTTCCTTCCTTCCTTTCTTCCTTCCTCCCTTCCTTCAGTCCTCTCAGTCTCTCACAGACTGCAGTGTCTTTTAACCTCTGGTTGTCTTTAACGTCATTTAACCACATTAGTCATTAGCTTGTTTATTAGGTCTTTATCATAGCATTTTATCACTGTATTTTTTATCACCTCAGCTCCAGGCGTGTTGTGTTAGCGATTACATTGAATTTAAATTAAAAGGAAACATGCGTCAGTATCCGGGGCTGCCAGCTGTCGAGCTGACTGACTTATTCAAATGGACGAGATGATGACGTTGTAATAAATAAAAAAAACTAAATGAACATTACAGGATAACAGGATTGGGACTTACAGGAGCAGGGTTGGGCCTGAAAACCTTAATGCAGAATTAAATAGTGAACTTGTTTTTAACAAGTTGTCACAAATAAAGGACTAAATGTTTTTTGTTTTTTTTTTAATCAGTCTCAAAAAGGATTCATGAGACCATCTTCTGATCTGCCACCTCTGTGATTCAGGTCAAGTCTCTCATGTTCATGGAAAGATGTTGGCTGGGGTTTAAAGAAACAAACGATGACCATTCATCCTGATTTCCTACATTAGAGGTGCTTTACAGCCCGTTCTCATCCAAGGGCATCACATGTGAATGCTTGATCAAAACCCCTGGATACCCTTTAGCATCATTTTTGCATGTGAAGAGCGCCACCATCAAGTTAGCAACAATAAACAAACATCCAGTTACTTTCAGAATACAACTAGTGGTAAATGTTGAGAAAAATCGCAATTTGTTAAGGATTAGGCGGCAAAAACATTAGGTTAGGTTTAGGAAAATATCATAGCATCCAGCTGTGAGGGTTACGAATTGAAGCCAGTTGCTCACTCAGTGGCTTGAGTTGTGAAGTCGTTCTTCTGTCTTCAGTGTGTTCATGTGCTCTTAAAGTCCCAATGTGGAATCAACATGGACGCTACTGCAAAGATGTGTTGGATTAACATTATCAAAGCATGTAAACAACACGCAGACATCTAGTTCACTCTATATGGACAGCAAACTAACCGGTACAACTATATTACAAATTACTTCTTTGCAAAATATGTATATGCAATACTTTAAGTTCTGTATACTTCTTTATGTTCCAACACTTTATTTCTCTTTTTGCAAGAAAGATTTAAGGAGTAAAGAAAGATTCAGATTTTCCGACACACTTGAATGCATCATCAGTCACCGCTCACCCCTTTCCTCATCCCTTTCCAAGCGCGTAGGAGAAGCTACAGTGGCCGAGACGCTCCTGACAAAACGCGCTCTGTAGCGCAGTTTGTCCGTTTGGGCTACTGTAGAAACATGGTGACATGGTGACGTCCATGTAAGAAGACCAGCAGAGTATGTAGATAGAAATGTCTCATTCTAAGGTAATAAAAACATAACGGTTCATTATGTAAGGTCTTTATACACCACTGAAAACGTAGTTATGGATATTATATTGCATTTCTGTCAAAAGATCCTCCTAAATATTAGACATCGGACCTTTTACTTAAGTTAGTTAAGTAAGATTACTTACTTACTTACTTACTGAAACCAATCAATGTTGAGTTTTTGTTTCACAGGAGATGAACAACAGTCTCACCCATCCACCCAAACCACCTCCCGAATTGGACTTTTTTGTTATTTATACCAGGCCTACTTTTAGCACAATGACCCTGCAAGGTATTTGACGCCATGGGAATGAGAATGGGCTGTGCTTTACCAACATTAGACTAATTTTGTTTCTACTCTTGTTAGTCAAGATTCAATAATATTTTCCCCACAAATACAAAATGTTTCCTGTAGGGTAAACGTAAGTCTAGGCTACTTTAACTGCTCAAACAAACGACTAATGTAACCAAACTAAAATAGTTTTTCGACTAAATGCAGTGCAGTAAAAATTCCAATCAACCATAATAAAGATGTTCATGCCAATCTGTTTGTGATGAAGAGCTGAGAAAAAAAAGAGACGGCCAGAGAAGGAAGACAGAAGCTGTTTCCAGATAATTTTTCACACTTTTCCTATTTTCTCAAAAAACACTTTAAAATGTTTCAAAATGAAAATGAACACATTGGGTACATTATGCCAACCTGTGTCATTATTTAGCCCCCCAAAAACACATATTTAAATAAATATTACATCCATTTAACTCTCAGAGTTTTCCATGAATAAATTCTAAGTCTAAAGCTTAAAGATTAAAGAAAAAAAAAAATTCCACCAGTTTCTTTTTGGCTTATTTGAACTGATACGTCATCATTCACACAGAAGTGCTGTGAGGAAAAAAAAAACAACCAAAGAAGAGAACAAACACTATGACATTATTTTGTAAACAACCTCATGAGCATTGGTTTTGACTGAAAGCCATGTAAATACGTCTACGGACCTGAATTCAGGAGAAGTGAATTGATAAACGGAGAACAACAAGGTGAAATAAGAGATACAGACACAGAAATAGAAAGCTATGTGTCCTTGCATGTGTGCATGCATCACGCATACATCACTGTGTGTGTGTGTTTGATTTTGTATCTGTAGATGTCCTTATGTTGAAAGGAAGTTTAACTACAACTGACAATCTTAGATTCCAGAGATTATCGTGTTAATTTTTTTTACTGTTGTTTACATTGAGTTGTTCATTAGCACCTTCATGTTTGATCAGGGCTTCTGTACATGAGCTACATACTTAAACACACAAATACAGGATGTGACATAATGCAACCTTAGACTGTAACCCCGTTGTGGAAGAAGTACTTAGATCTTATTAATAAAAGCTGTTCTATCTGAGTCAAGCTGAGTCCTTTCATAAAGAGGCCTGTACATGGAGTTGAAATTAGGATGATGTTTAGAAATGTGCACAATATTTGCTTCTGAATGGTGGAGTAGAGGCATAGCTTAGCAGAAAATGGAAAAACTCAACACAAACTTGAGTAAATGTACTTAGTTTCTTTCCAACGGCGGCTGTGGCTGTAAAGCGGGTTGGCCGTTAATCGGAAGTTCAGCGGTTCAATCCCCGGCTCCCCCAGCCTGCATGTCGAAGTGTCCTTGGGCAAAATACTGAACCCTGAATTGCTGCAGATGTAAAAAAGTGCTGTGAGTGGTCGAAAAGACTAGAATGGCGCTATACAAATACGGAGCATTTACCGCTGATACAGTAAAATATAACACACATGCACACGTGTGAGGTCAACAGTTCAGTTGGTCTAAAATGCTGCGGCGAGATTCAAAAGGAGACACTTCTTTCACTCTCTGCTTTCAGAGAAATGTTAATGTTTCTATCGCTGTCTAAACTTTTTGTCCTCATGCTGCTCTGATTTAAACCTGAGCTGCTTCCACACTGTCGGTCAAAGAAAAAGCAATATGCTGAGAGAATAATAAATTATGGATTATATCATTCGTATATACATAAAACATGCACCATTTAACTGCATCATCCTAATTTCAACTCCACACAGTCAGGTCCCATTTCTTTCTCACCTCGCCTCCTTGTCCGTTTCCGGTAATGTTCTCTAACGACATCTTCCCCATTGTAGATTTTCTTTTTCTAAAGAAGAATATAAAACTTCTAGCTGTTCCACTGTTTCTGGGCCTTTGCTGCCTTTTGGAAGCTGTGAACTGAAAATAAATATGAAAGGCCTCAGCTTGACTCAGTGGGGAACTAAAAGCATCTAAAAATGTTACAGGTCGTGTCCCTGTTTCCTAGGATAGTTTGTCATTTCCATAGTAACACACCTGAGCACTGGACCCATATTACATATAACTTTTGTCGTAAGTCTTAAGTTGAGACAGGATTGTTCCTGTTTTAATATTACAGAAGCAAACCTTTTCTAACTGTAGGAATCCTTTCTTAAGGTCCTAAATACTCAAATCAACCTCACTTATCAACTTTTGTTCCTGACGCTACTTTCCTGACCTCGCTGAGCTCAACATCGTTGTAGTTGTTGTTGTTGTTTTTTTCTCATGTTAACGTACAGAAACAGGCACTGAAGCAAAATAAAAAATTGAGTAAAACAACAACTGGCACGGATGAGTTAGAGAGGTTGGTAACATCTGTAGAGGAATCCAAAGATGATCTTTTGGGGAAACTTATAACAAAACTAACGGCCGATGCTAAAAGCCTCTCAGTGAATAAGTTCAGCCTGCCGACATTTTGTTGGTTGTGTAAAAGCAACAAAAGTGCAGCTATACATATTAAACAAGGTAGCTACACTACCAATCTATAACCTGAAGTGCATTTAACCAGTTATTTGTCATTCTAGAGGGCAGGGTAAACAACACGCTTTATAGTTTGATTTAGAGGACTTGTTGCAAATGTATGTTTTTGTAGGTGTACAGTATTTACCATTTTGTATTAGCTAAATATTAAGTTGCTAAAAATAAAAATATTAGAGGAAAAATACTTAATATATGCCTTGTATGTTTGTACCACATTTAAAATTTGGGAAGATTGTTCGCTTTAACAGGAAATTAACTGCATGTATGTAACAAAAACAAAGAGAAAGGAGCAAAACCAGAAACCGAGTGAGTGAGTGAGACAGAGAAACTCAAACTTAAATACATTTTTAGATTCATATCATTAACTAGAAGACATGTTTGCTTTCAAACTAATAATAACAGCCTCTCATCGTCCCACAGCCATGATGCTGACTCCTGCCCTCAACACACAAGTCTCAGTCCGGTTTCATCAGAGAATCAGAGCTGTCCCAGTCTCTCTGCTGAAGGTGCAGGACTCAACCCCAGCTTTAATTAAACACACACACACAAACACACACAAACACACTCGATCCCGGGGGAAATCAGAAATCATGGACGGAGAGACACCTGTGGCTCACTCCTCTCAGCCAATCAGGAGCCTGGAGAAGATTCAGGAGACATCCAGCTGATCAGGATGAGTACAAGCGTGTTTGGAACAAATGGTTTGATAAATGTTTCAGACTGGAGGGGACAGAGAAAGGTGGAAGAGAGGGAAACAAAAGACGAGGCAGGGGGGGAAAAGGAGGAAGAAGAGATGAGCAGAGCAGTGGTCGGCAATAAGCGTCCCGCGGGCCAGTTCTGGCCAGGTTGCTTTGATAGCAGAAAAAAATAAATAAATAAATTGATAGCGGCTGGTGCTGAAATAGATTTCAGTCATGACAGCAACATTTACTCACATAATCACTTCCTCTTAAGTGAATGTCCCTCCAAAATATAAGCGCAAGACAGTTTTTTGCAGCAATGCTTCATAATTGAGTTCATTGAGAGCTTTTACTTTGAAAAGTTCTGAAGGACATTCAGAAGAGTTCCTTGTTTACTTGACACATCTCTGAAAAAACAGTAAACGTGTGGTTGGATTCCCCTGAATGTCCTCAGGGAAATGAAAATTAGTGTCCAGAGGTTAATGAATCCGGAATCAACGCTGGGACGTGCACGCACTGCAGCACATGCTTTATTGTAAGCATGGAGAAAAGTGTCCTTATGATTAATTTGTTTAAAAAGGGAGAGAAAAAAAAGTCAGTCGGACTTTGTGATTGATCATATCTCCAACGGGAGTCCCACACTCTACCAACTGAGCTAAATGTGCATATGAGTAGGCCTATCAAAGGGTTTAAAATATTTTAACTGAAATAATGTTCTGGCCCGCTACGTCAGACTTATTTACCGACCCCTGGTGTAGAGTTAGTAGATAAGAAAAAAGAAAGGAGAAGAATAAATTAGGAGAAAGGAAAGAAATAAGCGAGGAAGTAAAAAGGAAAATGACACAAGAAGCAAGAAGAAAGTAGAGTAAAAATAAATGAGCAGAAAAAAAGATCCAATTAAATCAGGAAAAAAGGAGTAGAGGAAAAAACACAAGAATAACTAGAAAAGACAAGAAAAAAGAAAAGTGAAGAGATAAACCGTGAAGAAAAGTATAAAAAAAATGATTATAGATGGAAATGAAAAGAGAAAACTATGGGCAAAGGATTAAAAATATGAAAAGTTAAAGAGTGAAGAAGAGCAAAATAAGACAAGAGGAGGGAAAGAAGGAGAAAGAGCACAAGATAAAAATAAATAAATAAAAAGAGGAGAAAAAAGAGGAAAAAAAGAAAAAAAAACGACAAGGAGAGTCAAAAAAGACCAAAACCGAGAGAGGGGGATGACAAGAGATTGAAGAGCAGGTCTTGAATTAACCAGCAGGTTCTCTGTCATCAGCTGCTGATTTTGGAGAACGACTCTCCAAAAGGGACGCACGCGCGCACACACACACACACACACACACACACACAGCCAGCCAGCCAGACGGCATTGTGGGTAATTAGCACCATCATGTCCAAAAGCAGCTAAGGGAGAGGAGATGGAGAGAGTCGCTGAAAATGTAAATCTGCATGAAGAGATTTTCTTCTGTTTGACTGCAAGTCTGCTCCAATCCACTTCAGAGGGCGTGTGTGTGTGTGCGCGCGTGTGTGTGTGCGTGCGTGCGTGCGTGCGTGCGTGCGTGCGTG
>JAPMOB010226373.1:0-13068 GCA_029875015.1 Lepomis gibbosus
AAGGAAGTGAAGGGTTGGACTACAAACAAGCTGTTATCAAGCGGTTCTGAGCACAGATTTCTGTGGAAGATGGGAACTCCCTTTTGGCTGGGCTTTTTCACTTTGTAAACCTGTTACATGCACAAAAAAGATATATAACTCAATAAAGGAGAGGGAAAAAGCCAAAAAACATAATACCACCTCTTTAATAATCCCACACTTTGGACACTTTCTTCTTCGTTTCTCGCTATTTCCTCTTCTTCCACTTTGCAAACAGCCCCGTGTTAATCACGTTGTGGTCACACAGGTAAGCCCTAAGTGTGACAGTAAGAAATGTCCGTGCGAAACAGTGTGCTATATAGTTACATGGATTAAGCCTTAATGCAAAGAATTTGCGTGTACGCATTTTAGTAATCGAATTAATCAATTTAATCGATTTAATTGGTGAATGGTTTCAGCCTTAACCAGAGAGAGAGCTTGTCTGGATTATTGTACACAGAACCATATGTTACTATCTTGAATTATTAACAGTGTGAAGGTTTGATGCCGTCTACCAGCATCGCATCATCGTGTAAATTGTTTTCAAAGCTGTGTCATTGCCACAGATAAAATATTGTCTGACAAGGAACAGTGCACACATGTGAGCGCAAACCAATCAAGAACTTAGCTGTAGAAACTGATAGCCTCTTAGTCTCTGTGTGTATCTGGTTCACAGCTCTTATTTGGTGTCTCTTCTTGTTTGTACACTGATTACATAATGTTATAGACTGCATGAGCCATCAAAGTCAAACCCAATCCCCAGCAGCAGGACATTCTCCTTGGCCTCTCTGCCTGCCGAGGAATCCCTGATTTCCCAGGAGTGACTGCTCTGAGCCGTCGGCTTCAAAACCCATTGGATTGATTTCTCATTACATGGTCCTGGTGAGCTGTGTGTGCTGTGTGGGCCTGCGAGTCGATGGGAGACAGGTTCCTGTTCAAGCAGATGAAAAAGTTACGCTCCAGCCTCTGCCAGGAATCTACACAGCATTAGCGCGACCATTTAATATTCTTACATCTCTTTGCTTGTGTAATGTTCTCATCTTTAAGAGTGGGAAATCTTCCTGCAGGCACATGGGCCCAGATTGATTTCAGTCTGTTGGAGATGTTGGAGGAGGCGGGGCATTGATCACTGTGATCTTCAGTGGGGGCAGTTCGGCCTTTGTGATTTCTATTAAAAAAGTCTGTAAAAAGGCCACCTTATGAATGGCAGATTACATCACAACACCACACCCACACCCACACCCACTCTTATCTTAAATCCCTTTTTTTAAATCTGAAGAAGTGCAGAACAACGGAGCCAAGTTAGATTTATTCTGAGATGTAAGACGTTTTCTACGTCTGGGCTTAGCTAGGCTAGTACTGTCAGTGTCAGAATTGTCAGTGCTGACATGCCTGCGCGGTCAGAAATGTGATCTAGTGGCTCCAAACATGTCAAGAGTAGACAAGAAAAAGGGTCAGTGGATATTGCAAATGTTTTCCTGCATCTGTCTGTCCATTGCAAGAAATCTCAACAAGTATTAGACAGGGAAGGGATTTTGTCTGCATATTCAAATCCTACAAAGGATTACTCTCAGTGACTCTGGTGACCCCTTGACCTTTCATCTAATACCACCATCAGGCAGAAGTTATTCACTTTGACTACATTTTGGTCTGTGGGTATCATGTCACGTCATATTAACAATACTGGGATGTGTGACTTCACAGAAGAAGTACAAAATGTCTTTGGTTGAGTGGAGGTGGTTTGATGACATGTATATTAACAAGAAGATTATTTCATGTATTTTTTAATTGTATTAATGTAATATGATGATGTGTTGACCTGCCAAGGGACTACAGATGAAAATTAGCTTTTCTGCTAACTCTGGCGCATTTACATTTTGAGTGTAAACAAAAAATGTCAATTGATGCGCATTGTCCCTTTTAAATAAATAAAATAAAAAAAAAATAAAAAAGAAGAACTGAAGTGTTCCACCACATGACAAAGGCCGCATACGGTGTCATCTAGTAACTACAGTGACTACGAGAAGAGACTCTTCAGAATCTGATTCAGTTCGGCAGGTGTCACTAAGTAATACATCACATTGTGTGTTTGCTTCATGGTAATTAATCAGAGAAGCATGTTGCAGTAAAATGGCTCCATCGGGCATATGTAACCTCACTGTACAAGATAAAGAAAAGCATTCAAACACCAGGTTGAAGTCAGTGGACATCAGTAGGACGCGGTGTGTCCACCTCAGGCTCTGCATTGAGTTGAAAATTGAGTTATCTTAGAGTTGGATATTGGTCAGCTGGAAGCCCACCAAAGTCATATAGATATGTTTGCTGTGGATGTTCCTGTGGCCCCTAGAGGATGAATCCTAATTTCCAGTACAGTCCTGTACACAAAGTTATCCAAATCTAATTGCCATGAAATTAACTGAGCATATTCACGCTCCCAAGTGGATGAATCCTCCCTGGGTAGGACACTCTGTAAGCTCTCCTCTGACACAAAGCTCAGGACAAAAGGTCACCTATTCACACAAGGGTTCACACAATCTCACAGGCAAACACCATGACATCTGCTTTACACATTCGTGCTTCCAAGGAGATAACCTGTCAGTCTTAACTGTCCCATGACCTTTCGTCTAGTGCCACCCTTTGAAAAACCCAACTGTTGATACGAATACTAAAACAATGTGTATGTGGATCATCCAATAGTCATGTTGTGGGTTGTTATCATTATTGCAGTTTTTGTTGAATTGAAATTAATGATACTCACATAAAGGAGGAATATGGCTAAAAATCCCTGTGCCTCACCCTGTCAAGGTATTACGGTATAGCAGGGTATTTAGAAATCCTGACAGTATGACTTCCTGTCACAGATATAAACACAGCTCCTTATGTAAAACTGATATGGAAATGCTGTATTGAGTTGATGTATTGTAGTGTACGGGTTAGGGTTAGGGTTAATAACTGTGCGCATTATCTTCGTTCAGCCCACTAATGTGTTGGTATCCACTGCTACCAGTGTCATCAGGTCCTCCAGCAAGAATCCATAGAAGAAGACACTTATTCCTTATCTGTTCATTATTTTACGAGCCATCAGTATTTAAACCCACCAAGACTCCTCTAAATAGGCTAACTGGATAGTATACACACTGCATTAGCGAATTGTTAGGAAAGTTTGAAAAAATAGATACTGCCCAAGACTCCTGAACACATTACACCATCAGCACAACAGCTGGCAGAATTCTCAGTTCTCAAATGCCGCCTGTCAAATCAAAGCAAACACGTGCCTTTTCTCTCATTGTGAACACAGTGCAGTGACAGTGTCTCCTCTGGTGCCACGAGCTCTCTAACGTTTTATCTCCAGGATTTTCCCATCACACCTTATCAAGGTGAGCTTTCTCAACTAAACTAACTAAACTAACTAACTCTGAAAGCCATTGATTATTAAGAAAGGCACGGGGTGTAGCGTAGTGCTAATGTCCTTCATGGTGGACACAAATTAATTTCTTAGACGCCTAAAGAGCAACTAAACGCTGCGAAGCTGCTTCCTCTGATTTTGGTTTCACTGAGGTATTTGTTGCAGTGAGCGGCGTCTTGCTGTTGCTTAGAAACAACATAATGTGTTGTCAGTCAGTTGTATGTTGGTGAGCCACACAGATTAACTTAAGTAGCTACATTCAAGCAATCAAAAGCACAAATCATATCTAAAATCTACCCAGTGAATGTCTCTACAAAAGTCAGTGAATGATCGTCCTGCAGTCTCTTTGGCCACCACAGGACAAAACAACTAAAACAAGCTGACATACACAATCAGCATCATATCATCAGCTTATAAAGCTTCCTATTGTATTAGCAAACATACTGTATACTGAAAGCGTTATGCAGGATTAAGAGTGGTGGAGTGATGAAAGGCCAATATTCACGCCTGAGAGAAATATCTTTGTCTGTAGCTTCTGCCAGCTGCTAGGTAACTTTGTAGTCATTTGGGCTGGTAACGCACGGTGGGTTTGCAGACAGCAGACAGTGATCCAGCGAATATGTTTTAAAACTGTGTTTGTTCTAGTATTTGCTCGAAACCAGAGCAGAGACCACAGTGAATATTGAAAGCCTGAAATGTCAGCACCTGCCTGCATAATTGCTGGGTGATGGGTATTCATTAAAAACCCTATCAGCTCCGCAACTAAATATTCTAGCTGGCCTGTGCTGTGGGCAGTGAAAACATTACCGAGTGCCCAGAGGACGTGTTAGACAGTCGCTGAACTAAGAGATGCCAGACTGCATTCTGGCAGTTTGTAGCACAAATAACACTCCTGGGCCTTTCCATGCGTTCTGCGGTCTTTAAACCGAATGCTTCAGATTCTTTTGTGGTCCTGTAAGTACACAGTATACTATTGAATGTCTGATCAATATGATGTCATATTAATCACACTGTATGTTATATTGGATGATTAGATGTCGTTAGAGGATTATCATAAAAATGCAGGCCTCAGCTTGTATCTGATGACAGGGTCTTTATAACAGCTCAGTCTTACTCCTAATGACTCACGCCCCCGTGGTGTACCAGCAGAAACGAGCGCCTCTTCCTGTATGCTTGATTGATTTTTCTCAAAGAACAGATTTGTTCATGATCTGGTATTCAATTCCCTGGGTGACCACGTTGGTGCTCATGTAAAACCATATGAACAGCAGTACAGGGGCAGCAGAGCCTCTCACAGTGTGCTCCCACAGGACAGGAGCTGACTTCACTGAGCATCCCGTAAATAGGATGTGTGTTGGGTTGCATTTAGTACTCATAACTGATGAATGACAAGGTGCTTGAGCGACAGTGACAGCTATATTAATTTCTCCACACTTGACTACTTCTTCTTCTTCTTCTTCTGTGAGAGTGACTTGGTATGTGGAAAAGCCCAGCCTCAACAAAGTCAGCAGTCTTTTGGGAGAAATGCTTTTTCCTCTGCCTATTTTTACTAACTGGGTTGGAACTAAACCTTTAAGTAACATGGCGGTTGTCTTATCCGACTTGAATTTGGGTCATACCCTTCAGTTGAAGAAATGTTTTACTAAAGAACTGAGGACTGAAACTCTCTTTAACCTGTGCCTCTTTGACCAATCCCTTTCTCCCAAATCCACAGGAAAGAAATGATTAGAGCTTTGAGAACTGGGGCATTTTTTATAAAGACAGCCCCTCTGCTGCAGCCTTCAGTTGTGGTCGGCTTTATTGATTGCAGTTCATTTATATGATAAGCTTTTTCTTTCCCTGACACGTCTGATGGGGTTGCCTGTGCAGCAGAGGAAGAGCTTATGAGATTACAGTACAGTCGAATGGTTCATGCAACATTGAAAGAGAGATGTTTTTCTCCTCACAACAAGGAGAGTGACTCAGAGACGGAGGGCGAGAGGAAACTTTTCACCTACTAAAATAGGTCTGACTCGCTGCGGGACTGTTAGGAAGGCGGCCATGCTTCCGCAACTAAGGGACATGATGCAGGCAAAGCGCTAATCTGACATGAGAATGAGGATCATTGAGTACCAAGCAAAGCAAACAAACAAACAAGCTCCACTGGCTGTTAACCAAGGTGTCTATGTGGAAGAATATTGTGACATGAAGTAGTGTTGTATTACTCGAGACTCAGATTTTATTTCAAGACAGTCAAGACCAAAACTTTGGGAATATCAATAAATTGCTTTTGCATTGTCTGATTTATTTGTTAACATCCTAACTCTGATTGGATGTAAAACATATTGCTTCAAATGCAACTAATAACCCTGATGAAAAATGTGTTGTTAACAATGGCAAACATGGAAAAGGAGGAATAAAGATGCTTATGTTTATTTCAGCTCTTAGTGTTTGTATGTGCGTGTTTTAATGGGAATGTGCATCTTTCAGATCATTTGTGCAGTACCTATGATCTCGTTCCACATTTTATTGTGTCATGTAATTTCGGGAACTGGTCTTGGTCTTGATTCAGTCTCGCCCTCCCTCGCTCTTGATCTCGACTTGGTCTCAGCCCCTAAAAGTCTTGGTCTTGCCTCAGTCTCAATAAACTCTAGTCTTGGTCTTGATCTCGTCTTCACCAACGTGAAGCCACCTGTCTGGATGGCGAACTTGTTAAGTGTTCATACTGTAGGTTCATAGCTTGAATCCCCTTGCAGTCACTGATGATTAGCGTGGTTTCAGCATTTCCCTTTTTTTCATTATTGAAATATGTCTGGTGCTCATTGATGGCTATTTGCCCCAGTTCGAGGAACAGCTGACTAATCAGAACTTTGTAGGCGGCACTATAAATAGGGATTTTACTGTATAGGTTGTAGACTGCAACTAAAAAATTACATCATGGGGACGGATACGTCAGCGTAACCACCATCCCAAACAGAAATCATCTAACATGAGCACAGTGTCAGGCTGAAAGAATGAAGTGAAATGAGTAGCATGATTATTTGGCTAGTCAGTCCCCACCCTTGTCAATGTGGCCTATAATAATAATAATAATAATAATAATAATAATAATACTTGTAATGCACTTTACATTTGAAGCAAATTTCAAAGTGCTACAGTTGAGATCATAAAAGCAGGATAAGAACATCAAAATAAAATACAAATAGATAACGCAACAACTTGCAGGGTTAATTAAAACTCATGTTCTGCTAAAAAGAAATGTTTTTAGACCTTTTTTAAAGGTCTCAGTAGTCTGAGGTGCCCTCAGATGGTCAGGGAGGGCATTCCAGATCAGAGGAGCGGCAGAACAGAAAGCCCGATCACCCATGGTGCTGAACTTAGTCCTGGGGAGAAAGAGGTGAGTTGAGAAGAGAGTGTGTTGAGCGGAGGGATCGTGTTGTAGTTAGAGGGGTGAGTAGTTCTTTCAGATAGGGGGGAGCATTTCCATATATGCACTGGTGGACGAGAAGGGAGACCTTGTATTCAATACTAGCAGAAAGGGGGAGTCAGTGGAGTTAATAGAGAATAAGCGTGATGTGGTGTATCTGAGGGCACTCTGCAGACTCTTGTTAGGGATCACGATGAGAAGTGCCGCAGTGTTTCCCACACATCACTTGGGTGGACCGGCCAGGTAAATAAGCGGCCATCCAGGTATATTTAGTGACCCAATTTAGCATTTTGCAGAGAAAAACAGAGAGTTGTTACATAACAAAACGGGGACATGGTAGATAGTTTACAAGCAAGAACCAGGTAAAGCAACAGTGCAGATGTCATTCGGTTGGTTTTGTTTTGGCTTCGTCATTAACAAGCCTCCTCCACATGTGGTGCACCTGCAGCTGATAACGGAATTGTGGGAGGGAAAAATCCAAAACACAAGGACACTAGACAGACAGGAAGAGGTGCAGCAAGCCGCTGTGTTTGCAGCGGGAGTGTAGGTCTGTACGTATGTGGGGAAAAGAGAACTGAAGTCTGTGGGATACACTGGAGTTTCCCGTCAGATGTTTTAAAGGCTGGAGTTTGGTTTTCCAGTTCAGCCCAAAATCCAAATTGTGCAAAGCGGCAGAAGCCTGGCTGGAGCTGAAGTGATCTGTGCTGGTGGCTGCCAACATGGCTGTGACTGGCTGTCACTCCTGTCAATCAAACAAACACTTTCAAAAATTTCAATTTGTTCATCTCAAAAAAGTATTGTGTTTTAATATGAGTAAGCTAATGCTTCTGATGAGTTATTTTGATATCCATCAAGATCAAACTACCTCACAGCTACAAACTGTACAATGTTTATTAGTTCAATAAAATGACTTAGTGTTGCACAACCTTATTGCCTCTCATCTCTGTTCTGCCGCTGCTGCTGACCTCATTCTGTTGTGCGGCTGGATTTTGAGTGGTTGGATGTCCTACTATTGAACCTCTGCAGTGAATAGCGTTCGCCTGGAGCACATCTGTTCAGAAGGCTAATCCACAAAAGGCTGGTCCCTTGCATAATGCTCCCACTGGGCAACCACTTCAGCTAGCAACAACAAGCTGTACAGCAATAGTGTTGCAGAAGCTAGCCTCAGTGAGGCTACATGCTGAGCAGAAAGAGAGGTCTGCTAAGCTGCTAAATCAGGCCGACTTGTGTATGAGGGCTGCTAACTGTCTGTGGCATAAGAGGCCTCCTTCTAACTTTTCCCCTTTATCTAATCCTCCCCTGTTTATTGGATCTGTCAGAATCCTTCTTTCTTCTCAGTCACAGATTGCCCTGCTCTGTCTCGTCACAGTTTTCTTCGTACTCAGATTCTCGGTTGTGGCTTTTGGTCTGCATTCCTCTGCTCAGTGCACCACATACCTGACCAGGTCACCTTGTTATTCTTTGTTGTTTCTGATACTCTGAAGTCAAAAACATTTTGCACAAGCCCTGCAGCCTTACATAACACAGCACCAGATAGACTGACAGAACAATGGCCTGTCAAGGTTATGACCATCATAGAGAAAGGGGCGGAACGCTCTTAATCATGAGCAGGAAAGCTAAGGTTTAATCAGGTCATTAGGATTAATGATAAATTGTGTGTAGCACTGTGTGGTCTTATTCCTACCTGGTTGGCTGAGCATGAAGCTTACAGATCCATTGTTAGATTTCAGCTACACAGTGAACATTTGATGTCCAGTGAAAGTTTTCACATACAGCTGGTCTGCTCCTCACATCAGAAATCACAACTCCCAACCAAGAGTGCATTTTCTGGAGAAAAGGTGTACTGCAAGCAGCTTCTCTTCATGTGATTGAAGTTGATAAGAAAACCTGTGGTGACACCCATCAGTTTATTTTGAATGTTTGATATTTAGATAATGGCAGATTTCACCCAGCACATATTCATGAAAGTTTCCAATGAAAGACCATTCCTGGTAAATTGATGTTGAGAGCTTGTTGCTTGATGGTGTCCACAAAATGTGACAAAATGAGAGATGAGAGGAAGCAGACGAGTGAATACAGCGACGGGCTGTTCTGTGTTCACTAAGTTAAAGACATGCAGTGAAGTCAACTCATTTCAGTGGATCTGCTTACAGGAGAGAATGCAAATTTGTTTTGCGTCAAGTTGAACTTGACACAAAACTTGAATTGATCAATAGGAAACTGTCTTGCTAGTCATGTAGAATCAAAAATAGAGGATGCTGTCAATTAGCTGTGATAAATAACGCTACTGTGCTGAAGGACCTGGGATCTGCCAACAGCTATGAGGCAGGAGTCGATGGCACAACTGTGTAGTGGCTAGCATGACATGAAATGTTAAGAAATGTGATGTACTGGCTGTCGAACAGAACACATAGTAGCAAAGCAGTTAAGTGGCTGGATGTCTGCATACATTTGTTCTGCAGGTACAAATAAACAAACTGAACTGAATGTCTGATACTGAAGGATGTGTCTTGATGCAGGGGAGAAGAAGGAAAGCCTACGAATGATCAAATTGGCAGTTACACTATCAAATTACAATATGAAAAGCCTCATGTTTAATAAAACCAATGGGAAACATGTAAATAGTGTCAAAAGTTTGAATACAAGGTGTACTTCTTTCTTAATGACGAAAATGTTATGCTTCAATAAAGTTAGCTAATCCTTCTGAAAGTACTGTGAGTGCCAATAACCACTGAGTGTGAAGGGAACGTGTAATCATCATATCCAATCACTCCGGTCCTCCCAGTGGAGAACCTCTTTAAAGTCAGTCAACTTGTGTTTTTCAACGCACTACAGCGCTTTCAGCCACAGAGTTGATTGAGAGTGAACGACTGCACAGCCTGCTCCTGCCTGCGCTGAAAAAGGAAAAATGTCTTGAAGGGTGCGCTGATAAAGCTCTGGGTCTAGCCTGGAGAATAGCCTTCCACTCTCACTGTGAAGGAATGCAGAAAATGTTTGCACAACCCTCCTCTCTGTTGCAACACTGGCTGGCAAGGAGGGACGTAAATGTGTCCAAGTCTGTGTTTGGCTGGGACAGGGAGCTGTGGGTGCGCCTGTCCAAGACGGTCCACAGTCTGGCTCTAATCAGAAACCAGCTGCTGATAAAAAATGAAGCATGTTGAAGATTTAATGCTTGGCCAATGACAAAAAAACTGATGCATTTGATAAAGAGTAAAGTTATGTAGGTAAGGAAACCTGTAACATGGAGATTCGTGGAGCTAAGGTTACATTTTTGGGTAATCATTTAGTTTTAAAGCAAAATAGAAGGATTCAGTTGTTCCGTGAGTTATGTTTGTGTCCAACGCCTTACACTGCTAGCCAATCAGGACACACAAAACATTGGACAAACGGTGGGTGTTAAAATGGGATTTATAATGTTGGCTGTCAGTTTCCAAAAATAGAAATGCTCACACTTATTACCTGTTTTATGTACCTACTTTATCCAGTAATATATTTCATCATGGTTTATTGTTAATCCAGGTTTGAAAAGGTAAACCTTGTTTTAAACTGATGTTAGACTTCCAACCTCGAGATCCAACCTCGCCAAAGTCGAACAAACAAATCATTACAACAACTCCTTTTTGTTGTCATTTAGTTTTTAGTTTTCTTGGTTCAAATCAAGTAATTTGCAAATATTATGTCTTGTCCAGACACTGACCCACACATTTAAATCTGAATGGTTTTCTTAAAAAAGGGGTTTTGCTCTAAAAGCTAGATACTGCGCTTATGCTCATACAAAATATAAAGTGAAACCAGAATAAATGTCATGCATATAATACAGAACTACCTCTGGCTTATATAGGACAGCGTAACATTGACTTAACGTAAGACTGTCTGTTAGTTGTGTACAGTAGCAGTATTCCCATGATAAGAGTGCCATGAATGCATCCATGCAGGTCTCTAGACACGTGTAGCTGTCATGCAGGATGTGCTCCGGCAGGCACAGCACGGCCACTAAAGATAGTCCACAAGGTTTAAATTTAGGTTAAAATGTGTTTTGTGCAGAGGATGCTGCTGTTGGACGCAGAGCTACTTCTGCCATCTTGTGGGCAAAATGGTGCAACTGCAGTGTGAAGCAGGTTCCTGTAAAAAAGCCTCGATCATGGGCTCTGACGCCTGTTCAGAGAGGAACATTTGATGCTTGAGCACGGGAAGAATTTGTGCATGTTGTGCATACACCTCCTCTGATGTGCACTATACTGGAGGTGCGTGTGTGGTGTGACAGGAAGAGGAAGAGAAGCTGCCTGGAGGGGAATGAAAGCGAATAAGGAGGGAGGGGAGGGAAGAGAGAGCGACACAGAGACGCAAGCGAAGCTGTTCGGTGAGAGCAGGAGGAGGAGGGAGGGAGGGAGGATGAGGAGAGGAGAGGAGTAGTGGAGGAGGTGCAGGAGACCACCATGAGATCCAGGGTGTGAAGACAAGGGAGCGGTACCGTTCAGCAGGAGGGATGCTTCTCACGCTGCTTTTCTACCTGCGAGTCAAAGGTAGGGGGTCTGGGCTCAGTGTGGGTGATGCTGTCACTGCCATTGGATACTGTCAGGTCATCTGAGGTCTGTGACGGGAGAGAGCGTGTCGGGCTCACTAGAAAGGGTGCACGGGTAGTGAGTTGAGTTGAGGTGAGCTGGTTTGGTCTTTATCTGTCGATGACATCATTAGTATTCACCCAGTGAAGGAAATAGGTCACTCTGATGAGACGTGCTTCTTCTTGTTGATCGTGAAAAACACACTGAAACGTCTTGTTGCATGCAAACAGAGCATGAACTAGATCCATTTATTGTCACGCGGTCAGTTAGGCTCCACAGTGAGTCTCACAGTCAGCAGCTGCATCTAAATTGAACATCTCCTGTTTTTTTTTCTTGCTGGGGCCATGTGAGGCTCTCCTCTGTCAGCTGCATACTGTCAGCCCTGACAGCGTGTGCCTCCCGGTTCTTCTCAGTACCATGGGAGCTGCTGATTGGGATCTTTGTAACCGATTTAAAACGCTCAGTCTATCCCTCTCCTTGGGGAAGTGACTTGTAACAATGTTAGAGTCAGAACATCTGCTTCTGTATGTTGATTTAAGAGTGGTGTGGCTTTTTTTTTACGATGCCCAGAAGTCTGAAGCATCACTTAGGAAGAATCTACTCAACTCTACATACATTTGAACATACTGTTCATCGCTGTAATGAGTTATTTAAAATCATAACAAATTGACAGAGATAGTGAGGGATTACTTAATTATGATGCATGATTGACATTTTTAGAAAAGGGTCTCCATCAGAATGTAGAGTTCACCCAGTTGTGATGAAGATTACTCAGCTGTAATCACGCGTGCGCCATACTTTCTTGTGATGTGGTAGGAAGGGACAGGAAAAGCTAGTAGGGAGAGCTTGTTGGGAATCTTTGTTTTGTCAAAATCCTCAGATGTCTCGTTTCATCCGACCAACAGTTGAAAACCTGAAGAAATTCAATTAGCAATAATTTAAAAGAGAAAGAAAGCAATTCCCCTATTGGAAGCAGCTAATTACTGAATGAATCATTATGAACAATTAATTTTCCTTCACTTGAAATAACTGATCAGTGATTTCAGAATCAGTATATCAGTATAGTATATCTTGTAGAAAAGCTTTCTTTCTTTTTGTTGGTCGCCCTGAAACAGTTGGACAATATTACAGTGAATGAAATTAATCAAAGACGAAAGAAAATACCAAACATTTGGTGTCTGCAGCCCGATGTAAACTTACATCGGGTGAAAGGCGGGGTACACCCTGGACAGGTCGCCAGTCTGTTTCATATTTCCATAAATTATATACCTCGGGAAAGAAATGAGCAATGTGAAGGCATCTCTTTCACACATGTGACGGTCATTTGTCATTTCTTTTGACATTTTACAGAGTAAATAAGCAAATAGATGATACGTGCATCAGTGCAAATGTTCACACTGACTAAAGACACAGAGAACTATTTAGAAAGAAGAGAAATGACCTGGTTTCCACATCCAGTATGAACAATATATCATCTCTGGCGTATATAGTCTTATTATAATGGTCACTTGTGGTAGACTGGACGAAAGAGGCCAGATCAATGAGCAACCAGCTGAAGACGAAGCCCTTCACGCTACACACACAGAACTTATATTCAAAATCCATCCATCCATCCATCCATCCATCCATCCATCCATCCATCCATCCATCCATCCATCCATCCATCCATCCATCCA